>JAOTON010001221.1:0-100919 GCA_034440635.1 Lepas anatifera | reverse complement strand
TCATATTTGAAAATTAGATTGATTAAATGAGCTAAAAACCTGGACACTTCCATGAGGCAATGGCAAACGTTAACAAGTCACAATGAATCTCAAAGAAGAATGCTTTAAACAATCATTTACTAAATAGGTACAAGTCATTTTAAATCAGACATTTCATACCAGAGACTGTTTTACTCAGCTATGTGAAGCATTTTTAAGCAGGTTCCTACGCTTATAATTAACACTGACGTTGCATAAATACAATACAGATGCTCTGGTACACATTGCTTGCAAAAACAAGTTCAATACCAGTACTATCACCTTACCCCCCACAATGTCAGATGCTTGATGCGTGTTAATCTGCATGTTGAGTGAACTGATGTTCGTGGATGTGGAAATTCACCTCATGAGAACTGCTAGTTTGCGTGTGTCATCTGTGGATGTGATAATGCATGTGTTCTGGACTAGTATTTTGCGTATTGGCTCTGATGTTGTATTCTGTCATCATGCATGTGTTGTTTGATTGCTCCAATGTTTATAGATGCACACTGAGCCATTGAGACAGAGTCGTTGTTGTGACGCCAATGTAGTAATCTGCTTGAGGTCTGCAACCCTCAAGAGTGGGCATGTGATTTATATACTACATTGGTGCACCTTTGCATTGCTCCCGCCTCAACTAAGCACCTGGATATAAGCTTCAGTTGTCTGTCTTTTTTATCATCTATCAAATGATGTGGAGTTTCAGACATTCACCTTCTAAACGTTTTATGTTTCGGCATACCATGTCCTGTTGAACTCTCTCATCATCGTTTTGTATGCGTCGCTCATGCTGGTTCCTATAGAAGATGTGGTCTTGTTTGTCTTACTAGTGTGTTTTGCTGTTTCTGTGCTGTCTAGTTGGCGTTTTGATTTGAAAGTAATCAGTCTACTAAATATTTGTCATATCACGTTGTTAATAAGTGTTTATTTTGACGGATTGAACTCTGCGATACATTTGTGTTTTATGTTGAAACAGTGGCAGATATTCCTTCGTTTTTTTTTCCTGACTTCTCTCTGTTTGTGGCAGTCAGGGCATTCCACTGCTCCAGCATTCATACTTGTGCCGTTGTTTATGGTTTCCGGTACACTGATGTCTCAAACTTTCTGACCCTAGAGGCCTCTACAACTTAATGTCCAAGAAGTGGCGTAGATGTTGGTATTATTAGGTTCATACGTGAACTTCAGAACTGAGTTGGTTTTCCAAACTTTTCAATGAATGATTTGGTTGGTTACAATGTCCCTGATTTCCAGGCATATATGTCTACATATCGTGTGATCCAGAATGGTTACCATGATTGTTTAAAGCATTATTCTTTATGATTCCATTGTGACTTGTTAACGTTTGCCATTGCCTCATGGAAGTGTCCTAGTTTTTCAGCTCATTCTAATCAATCTAATTTTCAAATATGAATATTTGAACTGTGAGCAGCGACGTCCAGTCCTTGAAAATAATTGTTTGAATACAGTTGAAACTAGTCGGAATTGCATGAATTTTGGATCACTGATTTACCAAGCACCACCTGATATAAGACTCTTGATACGAAAAATAAAAGAACAACAAAAGAAGCTCTCAAAATGTGACTCATCTATTAATTTTAATCGTCATTGTCTAAACGAATATATAAACATATATATATATATATATATATATATATATATATATATATATATATTTCTAATGCATGTTTCTGTTAAAAGATATGGCGTATCTTGTTTTCTTAGCTTCTTCTTCGTTTTCTCCAAGGCTCGCGGAGTGAATTTTTGTGAATCTGATAGTTGATTTATTAACTGGCCGAATGTTGACATGTTTTAAGCATACATTTAATGTTGCGACGCGTTTCGGAAGCGACATCTTCCATTATCAAGCAGTTAAAACACTTATAAAAACACCTCTAACATATTTGAAATCTATCTAAAATACTTTGATAGGTCAATTATTTTTTCATTCGATTATTACCACGGAATAGTGACACAATGAGACAGACTCTTCTTCTATGCAGCGCTAGAAGAAAAGCCGCAGCGCAATGGTCGGGTTACTGTTTGTTTATCTCCGGTTGCGTGCTTCTTATCAGTATTGCTTCATGAATGAAGAGTTTTGTCCGGTTTCATTCCTGTTTCAGCACAGTGGTGTTCTCAGTTAGGTTTTTTCGGATGAGGTCGTAGCGATGTATATATATATATATATATATATATATATATATATATATATATATATATATATAACACATGAAATTAGAACATCGCTACAACCTCACCCGAAAAAAGCCTAACTGAGAACACCAATGTTCTGAAATAGTGGTGTTCAGAATGACATGTGTTATATATATATATATATATATATATATAACACATGAAATTAGAACATCGCTACGACCTCACCCGAAAAAGCCTACCTGAGAACACCACTGTCCTGAAACAGGAACGAAACCGGACAAAACTATTATAGATGTACAGAATTATAAACATTAAGTATAACAACAATATTTTGACGATAATTTTTTACTTAATCAAGCTAGAGCGCTGAATCAATGTCACCGTGTATTTATCGTCACTGGCTTGCATGTGCTGTGATGTATGACAAGATCGCTTTATGACCTGTGATTTTAAGCAATGTTAGTTCAAGAGGTGTCCAGTGAGGGTGAAACACTGGCAGGAGGTCATTATGCTCCACATTGTGGAGAAAGTCCAGGAATATTTCGATCAAATACATTTTACCAGCTCTCAATAGCTCTAATGGCATGAGAGCTATGCACAGATTTGTTAAGCAATGCATATTTTTGTGGAAATAGTGACCCAAGTTGACCTCTGGAGGTACAAAATTGACCTGAGTGCTTAAACATGTGAAGTAAACCCATACTGAATTCACACGGGCATTTCAACGCACTTCTCAGATGTGCGCCAATCCTAATATTTTCGGAGTTAACGGGAAAATCCATCGATAGCAGAGCTGGCGCCAGACCCCCAGTGGGGCGCAGGTTAATATTCATAATACCACTAATCAAGTTTAAATTAGAAATACATGATGATAAAACTAAAAAACACTGGTTCTTTATTTCTCCTATACCGACCACACCTGCAGCAAAAGAACATCATATGAACCATCCAACAAAATATGTTTGAAATCTGTGGACAAATTAATTCTGACTACATGTTCATAAATCTGTTTTGACCTTCGCAAAAGCTACATACTCTGTTTGCCTGATGTTCCCGAAATATTTTATCCTGTCGCTTTGCTATATATATATATATATATATATATATATATAGATATATATATATATAACTTTGTGTCTTTGTGTCATTTATGGTGATCTACCTTCATTTTGCCGACAGTTTTAATCATTTCGCTTACCTTTGGTGGTGACAAAATCAACAAAGCGACAGGGTAATATATATATATATATATATATATTACAATTGTTTCACGATATACTCTACAATCTGTTAGGAAGCCATGTAAATAATTTTGTTGTGTATGTTTTGGTGTTTCTGCAAATATAACTACCTACTTGGTTGTGATATAACCACGGGGTAATTTTTGCATTCGTGAAATATTTAGTGTTGAACACCCTTCCCCGGAGTTTTCCGACGGCACCAGAAAATAATTTTTGATCAATTCTGCAGCTTTTCCAAAAATTTAAGGCCAGGTCATATCAGGTCAGGCCACCAGTGCAGGTCAAGTGACCTCACCTAATAAATATTTAAGATAGCATAAGTAAAAACAGGGTTAATTTATCCAGTTGAAACTCATAGCACTTTAATGAACCCACCGAACACTACAAAACATTCCGGTTTTTTATATCATTGACCTGGGGTCAGATACATATCATGACCTCTCCACTGGAAATGCATGGGAAAAACATGAATACTGTCCTATTTGTGTAGATACAGTTGAGAATACCTTCATATTCTCTAAATCGTAGTATCCTGGGCCCCTTTCCAGGTTGATGTTACAATTTGTTACCTGTGACCTCTGGTAATCATTTGGGGCTTCTTAAGCAGTTTTTCAGAGTTGGGCCAAAAACTTTGCAGAAAATGACGATACAGTTTTATTTTTGATATAATTGCGCTTGAATTGTTACTGCGAATAGATTGATGTGCATATTGACAATGCTAGATCAGATAGTGACTTTGACCTGCCTTAAGGTCAGGTCATTTTGTTTTGTATTGACCTTGTATAGTCACATCATATATCATTTGATTTTTCGTAACAAGAGGAAGTGAATGGTGCCTAGAAATTGGTTTTAACTCAGCTCTATTTATTTTTATTGACACAGTATCTGGCTTTTCAACTAAAAAGCGTTCTTCTTAAACCATTGTCATACATGTTCGTACAGGCAGTAGAAAATAATACACAAGCACACATTATCACATAAAAGAGTCAGATCACATGCGCTTCAGTCCGTTGCAGATTTCATTTTTTCTTAAACAGGTATACTCAAATGTGCGAATCCATTCGGAATACGTTTCGATTGTACAATACTGCCGCTCTATGTGAAAAATAGCCGCTTTCCATGGCTATTCCTAGGGCGATCCAGGGAGAGATGAAACGATTGTCCAGTTTCTCGAGTTACGTTCTGGTGGTTGTACGAGAACTTACATCGTAGGGATAGAGACAAGTCTGATTAGCTCTATCAGGCGCAGAGCCCAGAAACTCTTCTTTAACACGTCACCTTCTTTTACCTGTCATGACCTTGATATTTTCCTGTGCCAAACAGTGTCTAATATAGTCTATTCATGAGTTTTTATGATATATCCACCAGCGTTTGCGTTTTTGTCGCTATCCCGCATAACTGCTGAGCTCGAAAAACACACCCCACCCTCACCATGGCGAAGGTGGCTCGAAGGCCCATTGGGGCGGGTGAAAATAACGAAAAAATACAGAGCCTCAGACACAACGCGGCTCTGCTTGTGGTATCAATAAGTCTTAGACCTGTGGTTCAAAAATTAATTGGTTTGTTGCTTCTATATACCTACGCTGGTTTAGATGATGACGGCTCTTAGAAGAGTTACACAAATTTTCCGAATAGTATTTCAGCAAAGCATACATAGAAAAATAACATTTTTGGAACAGCCAGAACAGTCCAGACCACAGCTTGTCTGGTACAGTTAAGAAAATCTTCTGGCGCTGACCTAAAATGCGTCCCTCAAACTCAGGAATTATAGAGATGTTACGTCAAAATTTTGGGACTAAACAGAAGTTGTTTGCATTTCCCCTACTGCCCACACGGACCGACGTGACTGTGTTGGTGAGGTGCATCGTCGTTAGCCTTTTTAAAGAGAATGAATATGCTCGAATTTTGCTGAACACCCCTCATCCCCGGTAATCGCCCTTGCGGTGTCGATCCCTTCTTCCTAGTAAAAAATATGGGGCGACGCCAGCCACCAGTATTTTCAAAACAATATGTATAATACAATTATTCCCTTAACGCTGTCGTAATTAACCGTTTTGGGATGCAGGGGCCCAAACAGTTTTGTAAAATCAAAGTAAATAGAATTTGTTTTACCTGGGAAGAATATATCTTACAAAAACGACTGAAAACTTCACCAAACAACTATTGGACACATCCTTCTCACCTTGACGCCCGTGTCACGGCAGAAGCCCCCTTAGTCGCTACAACGCACCAACGTCTCAACACCAAGCCCACCCCATCCCAGTGATCACTACCCTCCCACAATGTGTAATCATATTGAGTCCATACATCTCACAGATATCACGAAAAACTCCTTGACAGCGCGCAGCTCACTTAAGTGTGTGACGATTATGCACACTTAAGTGTGCATAATCGTCAAAATGCTACGCTCAAAATGTTTTATTGATAAATGGTAGCCAATTTTCGTTAAATCTATCAATTTTTTCGTCCTTCCTTTCAATGCACCGTTTCATTTAAAGTGTTTTTTCCAGAAATTGTAAAAAACACCTACCTTTATTTCTTGTTCTTTAAACTCTGTTTCACAATGAGCCGTTTTGCAGCCAAGGCTATAAGATTGACCACATCTAATGTTTCTGACAATCCAAAGAGAACGTCTACAGCAGTGTCAGCATATGTCGGTGAGCTGTTTTGGCGTGGCAAGCTTTACGTGGTTTTTTTCAACTAGATCATCCCAAAATCTTCCAACCTCTTCACACTCTACACATAAATTTTGAATTATTTCTATGTTACCGCAACAATCATAGAATGGATCATCTATCACATTTTGTACGCACAATAATCTTCGAATTGGAAAAACCTATAAACTGTCACAAATTGTAGATTTTAAAGCTTTGTTCATTTCGAGATGTTAAATGGAAGTAAGGAGATTTTACGCCGGTCCTCTCCGTATTCAACTCCTTCGCTTATCCATCTTATTTCTGCTCTGGGGGTTATTTCCTTTAATTTTTTGTGTTGAAAATAATCTACTTTAGCCTTGCCCCACCGGGGCCATCGATAGCCTCCTAATGTCTTTTTAAGAATATCAGAATAACGACGCAGCGCAGCACCGGGGTTGAGGGCTCTACCTCTCACCCCATCATTTGCCCACCATCCCTGAATGTTTTTACCCCGGGTCACACAAGGTCAGGTCACCAGGTGAGGTCAACCAAGGTCACCTCACTTCAACTCTTGAGCTCTACCATAGCTACATTTCTAGTCCAATAGATTTGAACTTCCAACATTGCATGACCCTCCAGGGTCTACAAAATGTATATCCGGGATTTTTTTAATTAGTGACCTAAATTCAGGTCTAGATGTGACCTCTCTCATTACAAAGGCATGGGAAAAAGCTGTCTTATGATCTAAGTCACAAAAAATGGTTGAAAATGCTTAAATTGCTTACAAACGCGTTCTTGGACACCCTTCAAGGATTACAGGGGCAATATTTGCCCTTTGACCTCTCTGAGGTTATCACTGGTCATCATGGGTCAAAAACAGTATTTTGACGATAATTTCCTACCTTATTAACACCCGCACTGGAGGGAGGTCTGGCACTAACGCGCACTGGAGGGGGGCCTGGGGTCCAAGATCTTAGGGGGCCTGGTAGGCCCCTCAAGATCTCGGAAACTAAGAGGCATCTTTGCTGTACTGCGACGAGAACGACAAATGAGGCACGAATTTGATAAAAAGACCATAGAAGTATTTGACAAAACCAAAATTCCAGATCTAAATGAATTCCTTGTCGCCCAACTTCAAAATTTTCAATCAATAGACGACCCAAACCAGGCTTGTCAGCTACTGATTGATACATACAAGCAAGGAATAAAAAAGTTTTCTAAATCATTCAAGTTTAGCAGACGAAAGACTCCAATCAAACCATGGATCACACCTGAAATTTTGACCTCCATTAACCATAAAAATAACCTTTATAAAAAATTTATACTATCTAAAGCAAGGCATAAATCTGAACACTGTGAACAAGTTATGGAAACTGAAGCAAGATACAAACATCACAGGAATATTCTATCGAAAGTACTAAGAGATGCAAAAAGAACTACTACGCAAACTCCTTCCACACAAATAAAAATAATGGGAAAAAACATGGATGCTTCTGAACGAAATTATGAACAAAACATCATCAAAAGAAAGATCATATCCGGTAACCTTCAATGATAGCGGAACAAACTTCAACACTACAGAGGAAATTTCAAATGGTTTCAATACTTTTTCTCGGAGATCGGAACTAAGCTAGAGCGGAACATTCCAGCATCGCAAGTGAATCCAACTCACTACTTAGAATATCCAACTAATGAACCTTTTGACCTAAATCTTGGTACAACCTCGGAACAAACTGAAAAAATTATTACTTCACTTAAAGCAGTCGGAGGAGGCATTGATCAGATCAGTTCGTTTATTCTAAATTCAACCTATAAATCATGCATACACCATCTCGTGCACCTCTTTAACATTTGCTTAAGGACCGGAGTATTCCCAAATTTGTTAAAGATAGCTAAAATTATTCCAGTTTTTAAGGCAGGCAAAAATGATCAATTCAAAAATTACAGACCAATTTCTCTGCTACCAATATTATCTAAAATTCTGGAAAAGCTTATATATTGCTACGTGTTTGACTATCTTAACTCAAACAACGTCCTCTACTCCCCTTCAATTCGGCTTTAGGAAACACCATTCAACTTATATGCCCATTGCCCTTATCTATGATGAAATAACCAAAAAATTAGAAAAGGGAAAATTCATCTGCGGAATATATTTGGACCTAAAAAGGCATTTGATACCGTTAGTTTTGACATCCTTTTGGCCAAAATACAGCACATTGGAATTCAAGGAAAACTTTATGAAATACTTTGCTCATACTTATCAAACAGAATTCAACAAACAAGCATTGGGAACACTACATCAAATGCAATGCCGGTTGTTATGGGGGTACCGCAAGGTTCCATCCTAGGGCCTCTTCTATTTCTAATATATATAAATGATCTTCATCGAATTACTAATATTTGTAAGTTTTACCTATTTGCAGATGATACGGCCATTCTGATATCAGCTGATAGTGTAAATGAGCTGCAGAAAAAGGTTAGTCATGTTCTTTCGTTAACGTCCAAATGGTTTGAATCAAACAGACTGTCACTAAATGCTTTGAAATCAAATTACCAAATTTACTCTCGGAACACTGTTGCGGATATAGACTTAAGAATAAATGAAGTGAAAATCCTGAGACTAAAGCAAATTAAATATTTAGGAATACTAATAGATGAAAACCTCAAATGGGACTCTCACATAACATCTTTATCATCCAAAATAAGTCGAAATCTCGGAATAATGAGCAGGGCAAAACATTATCTTTCAACCCGTGAACTGATGTGTCTATATAATACGTTGATATTACCTCATTTAAATTACTGTGCAATTGTTTGGGGAACAAATTACGAATCCAGACTCGACAAAATTGTTAAATTGCAAAAAAGAGCAGTCAGAATTATCGCAAAGAAACCATATTTTTCTCACACCAATGATATTTTCTTAGAGTTAGGCATCCTAAAGTTCCCCGATTTGGTTTCCGAACAAAAGATCATAATTCTGTCAAAGGTTGTTGCTGGCTTGTCACCTCCTATTCTGAGTTCACTTTTCCGTCGTCAAAATCCAGGGATAACCAGGTTGGTTCAACATTTTGAAATTCCCCTTACTCCAATTAATTATCGTAGATTTTCCCTTTCATATACAGCTCCGAGTGCATGGAACGAAATTATATGCTCGCTGTTTCCCAATATTGATGATGTGCCCCTGAACAAGGCTACTCTAAAAAAACAAATTAGAAACTTCTACCTCCTGAAATATCGCAGAGATAATGAATAGTCAAACGTGCTGTGGTGCTATAGTTCTTGCGTGTGTACGTGTGAATGAGCCGTGCGTGAGTCTCTGTTGGTGCGTGTGAAAAACGTTTGTTTCTTTTTTTGTATGTATGTGCATGGTTATGAGTGTCATCACTTATCTTCGAATTTCGTCTTTTGTTTTTGTTTCGTGGTGATCTTTCTTAGTAAATCCCCGCTTCCTTGTCATTCGCCTTACAACTATCACTTTCCCCCGCAAATCCCCCTCAGTCAACCCCTGTTTTCTAGTAGATGTTACTAGTTCGTCTACCTGTCTGCTAGATTCCAGGGAATTACTAACTTAAATCCGCATGGGGTAGTCTGCATGGAAATGAGCACTAACACTAAACGATTAGGTGTGATCAGTCTCTCTTTTATTAACAGTGGGTTAATGGTCGAGGCTTTTGTAGCATTTTACAGAAGCCTTCTTTAAGCAACCTTTTTATAACAATTACTTAAATAGTAACACAGTTGTTTTTTGCTATCTTATGTTTTTGCTTCATTTCCTAGCAGGGCGTGCCGCGACTCGTTTAAATTTATGTTTCTGGTGTTAACGTAAGGGTGCTGTTGTCGTTGGGATCGCGGTGGGGGCACGCC
The DNA here is from genome assembly GCA_034440635.1 of Lepas anatifera. NCBI lineage: Eukaryota > Metazoa > Arthropoda > Thecostraca > Lepadidae > Lepas > Lepas anatifera. The sequence goes on along the minus strand of JAOTON010001221.1, from coordinate 91,003 downwards.
TGGCTGCCTTTTAAAATGGGGTGGCGGACCTTTTAGAAAAAAAAATAAAAAATAGTAAAACGAAATTTGAGAGCTGGATGGGGTTTATGGTGATCTACATCATGACCAACTTTATTGACCTAGGTCAATATCTTCAAGGTCAAACGAGGTCATAAAGGTCAAAACTTGGCCATGCTGGGGACCGACCGGTAAATGCCGTGATTATGCGGGAAAATGGCGGGAATAAGCTAAAGGTGGACCAGTGTCATATAGAGAAAGTCTCAAAGAGCCTTCCCTTCAATTTTGGGGTCAAGGTTATTCAAGGCCATTGACCTGTAAGGTCACAATATAGTATGCTACTTATAATGTACACTTTGACTTACACTATAGCCACTGTTTGGCGGGAAATGAGGATTGACCTTTGCAAATGACCTTTGAACCTGCTCTTTGACCTTTACCTTGGTATTGGGGTACCTTATCGATGACGTCATAGCATAACGTACGTCAGACCGGGTAACGTCATTTGACCGGAAGCACTGTGGTCAGTGACCTTGAAAGTGCAGATATGACCTCGACCTGTGACCTTTGAACTTGACCTTGACCTTCATGTGAGGTGACCTTGACATATAATCCCGGTTATATGGTGTTATGACTTCACCACTCGGTCTCCAATGCAAGCTAACTGGTCCAACTGCGCGATTACAGCGATCTCAAAATACAGGTCGGACTTTAAAAGCCTATAAGTCAAAAAAGTTTCGACCGATTTCCGCAAAATCTTCGCCAATCGACGCGCTATTAAATTCTGTTTAATGTGGATAAGTATCGTGTTTCGGCTACGAGCGGTTCTCCGGCCACCTTGGAAAAACAGGTGGGGGGACTCCGAGGCCCCTCCAGTGCGCGTGGTAAGGTAGAGCACTGAACCAAAAGTCATCGTGTATGTCTCCTTGCTGGCTTTCATTTGATATACGACGAGGTCAATTTTTTAGCTTTCGTGACCTCAGGTCATATTAGGTCACGAGGTGACCTCTGGAGGTCAAATCACTGACGGGAGGTCATTATGTTCCACATAGCAGAAAAAGGTCCGCCATTTTTCTATCAAATGTATCTTATCATGTTTCCATAGCTTTAACGGCATGAGAGCTCTGCCCAGTTTGCTTAAGCATTGCATATTTTAGTGGAAATAGCCTATTGTGACCTAGCTTGACCTCCGGAAGTTAAACCAATGACCTGAGCGCTTAAAAATTTAACGTAAACTCTGACTGAATTCACCCGAGCTTTCTAATGCAGTTTGGAGATTTACGCTAACCCCCATATTTTCTGAGTTGGAGGGAGGCATCGATGGCCCCCGGTGAGGCGAAGGTGGCGCCAGACCCCCGGTGGGGCGCAGGTTAATCCGTTGAACCGGGACACGTTTTCCCTTCACGTCTATGCCGCAGCCAAGTACCTTTTCCTGGATGTTTAGTGTTTCTCTGCCAACGGCAAGCGGTCTCCATATTCCAGGAATGACCCGGCTCCAGCCCATATAAACAAGGGAATCAAGTCAGGTTAGTGCTTTTGTTAAACGGGTTATAATCTCAAATTTTTCCCTGATGATTCAAGAATGAATCAAGAAACAATATACTACATTCGTGCAATGCAGCGTTAACAATTTTTCCCTTCCACCCGCATAGCAGATGTTGAAAGATCTGCAAACTCACCAACAATATTGGTGACAAAAATACGTCAAATCAGTGACAAAATAGGCAAGATTGTGCTCACCTCTTCGTGAGAGGTTGGCAGTAAGTCTGCCAATGCATTATTTAATATTTATAATGACTCAAATGGTACGGAAAATAATCCCCCTTTGGTGCGAAACCCCGACATGTTTGGTCACACATGTTTGGTTTGCTCCTCCGTTGGTGACACTTATGCACGTTTTCTAATATCTGCCGCATGCTTGCATTATTCCACATTATCTGTTTACGTCACGTTAGTATGATGAATCCAGAGAGAGAGAGTGCCCTCCTTAGACAAAAACATTCCGTTGCATTCAAATTTTGGGTCTCGCCATTGAGTTTTAGTTTTCGTGGTATGGCGTCAGAAAGGCCAAATGCGCTAAATTTTACATACGCCTTTCTCTTTCCCTCGATTACCTTTGCACCGGGCCCCACTCCTCTCAGCTCAGCAGAAACCGATCCCAGTGCTTTCGACTTCAGCGAACACGTCCGCCGGCTTGCCTGTACTGACCGCTACCACACCGGCTTGCATTCACCAAAGGCTAGCCTAGGATGTAGGAGCAGATAATCAACCCAATAGAGAGCAAAGCATGGCTAGGAATGTTTGGAAATACAATGTTAACCCTTGCCCCGGTGGCGGGTACGAGCCACCTTCGCCCTGGTGGAGGGGGGCTAAAAAGACTCCCCACGATCTCAAAAACTAAGAGAGCTAGAAAAAGCGCAAAACGGCAATCAAAAGCTCTTCAAAAATGATATCGAAAATACTTCGGTCATTTTTCTTGTCAGGTCAATATTGAGGTCACCAGAGGTCAAAATAGGTCAAAATCGCTAATATGAGGTGTACTAAGAAAACCTCTTATATCTCAGAAACTATGATAGCTAGAAACATTTTTTTAACACCATTCGAAAGCTCTTGAGTTGTTCTTTCATTATAATGGGTTTCATTTTCGTGTCAGGCCAAAGCCTAGGGAGCTACAGGTCACTGAATATTGGGCATATTCTTGGGAATGTCCATAGCCACCTATGCATAAGGGCGTTTCCTTTTTCGCTAATAACTTCCAAACCAAACAAGATACAGCCATAGTTGATGCACCATTGGAATCCTCTCGTCATTACAAATCGAATGATATATAATATTGCTATGCCAGGTCAAATTTAAGAATTTGACCTGACCCAGGTCAACGGTCTGACCCAACTTGACCTGGTATAGTCATGATATATATCATTTGACTTGCAGCGACTATACAAACACTTTGGTGACAAAATAAAAGTTCTATCTTAGTTTATTCTAAATTTATAGAGTAAAACACCAAAAAATGCTTATTTGACCTAAAGTGACCTTTTAAAGGTCACAACTCAAAATTTTTGGCATAAACTTCAGAAATGGGCTAAGATCAAATCGTAACCGATGTTTGAAGTTGATTCCATCCATGCTTACTGAGAAAAGCTCATTTCGTGATTTTCTCCATGTATTTAAAATGGGGAGGTCATGCTCTGCACATGACCTTAGATCACCAATATCAAAAATCCCGGAACAAATGTTGTAGCTCCTGGTGAGCCCAATATGTGGTATAAGTTTGAACTTGATCGATTAACCCTTCTTTTAGTTATGCGGTCCTAAGCATTTTTTTAGGTGAGTTCACTTCACCTGGCCTAGTGACCTGACCTGATATGACCTTGGGCTAAAATTTTCAGGAAAGATGTAAAAATGATGGAAGAACAGCTAGACCAAGTTTGGTGGCGCTGCGCGCCGCCGTTTTTGTATCACTTCGGAAAAACCCGAGGGGGTCTAAAAAGACCCACCCCCACCCGGGCGAAGGTTAATACACTTACTAGCTCATAGCTTAAATTGTATCATTCTCATGGAAAATGCTTCGTTGACTTTCCCACAATTCAAGTGAACGCGCCTCCACCAATCAGCGGCCGCCATCCTCTGACTGCCGCTTGCCTGCGGGCACAGAGGTTAGAGAGGTCATGCTGGGCACTGCTGACGCCGAGTTCAAGCCACGATGGGGAGGCGACGGGTGGCGGATTGTAAAATCTGCTGGTGGTGCTGAGAATGGTGGTGGTTGTGCCTGCTATTGTACTGAGGGGGGCAGGTGTAGGACACGTACGCAGGTGAGTGGATATATGGGCTAGGTTTCTGTACTGTATGCGATGCCGGTAACGATGGAAAAAACACGAGTAAATTAAATAAGTTTGGTATGTGAATATGCTTGACGGACAAAACTGCAAGCGTTCATTTCAAGTTCGAAGCGTCTTTCGACATCAGGGTAAGTACATGCTGAAGCTTTTCAAGACTTCTTTTAATTTTTACACATTTATTTGGAATAAAGCACACACAGTACCAGGGGCGTAGCCAGGATTTCGCTCAGGGGGGGGGCGGCGCCCGGAAAAGGGCCCCTGTGACAGCGCCAAAAGGGCCCTGATGAGTAAAAAGAGCCCTGCTTATTACAGAATCGTGTCCTAAGGGGCCCTTCGGGGCCCTCTGAGGACACGATTTGATTGAGGACACGACGGCTGTCCACAACACGATTGAGGAAACGACGGCTGTCCCTGCCGCCCCCCTCTTGGCTACGCCCCTGAACAGTACCTACATGTGAGACACACTTAGCAGACATTTTATGCGTATAATATGCTGTAAGGATTATTTGAGGCGGAGGGATAAGTAATTTTGACTGACAGTGTAAGCAAGGAGGGTCCAAGGCAAATTACAGGGTGCACGAGGCAGTTGACTGAGAAGCTATGCATATTTTGTATTGCATGAACTTCACTTCATTCCCTTAGTATGCTGCCGCCGCCACCTGGTTTCCAGGCAGCCAGAACTCACTTTGCACGGTCGTCTAACCGTAATTGTATGACCTGTTTTTTAAGCCTAAACATTGGTCGTGTAGTGGTTAGCACGTTCGCTTTCCACGAAGCCATTCCGGGTTCAGGGCCCGGTGGATTTCCTTAACCTTTGCCCCGGTGGTGGGTACGAGCCACCTTCGCCCTAGTGGGGGGGCTAAAAAGACCCCCTCACGATCTCAAAAAAGTAAGAGAGCTAGAAAAAAGTGCAAAACGGCAATCGAAAGCTTTTAAAAAATGATATCGAAAATCTGTGGATCATATTTCCCGTCAGGTCAATATCAAGGTCACCAGAGGTCAAAATAGGTAAAACTCGCTAATATGATGTATACTAAGGAAACCACATATATCTCAGAAAGTATGATAGCTAGAAATTTTTTAATACTACTCGAAAGCTCTTGAGTTGCTTTTTCATTACAGTGGCAATTATTTTCGGGTCAGGTCAAAGCCTAGGGAGCTACAGGTCACTGAATATTGGGAACATTCTTTGGAATGTCCATAGCCACCCATGCATAAGGGCGTTTCCTTTTCGCTAATAACTTCCCAACCAAGCAAGATGCAGCCATAGTTGATGGACCATTGCAATCCTCTTGTGAATACGAATCGAATGATATATATATATATATAAATAAATATTGCTATGCCAGGTAAAATTTGAAAATTTGACCTGACCCAGGTCAATGGTCTGACCCAACTTGACCTGGTATAGTCATGATGTATATCATTTGCTTTGCAGTGGCTATATAAAACTTCGGTGACAAATAAATGTTATATCATTGTTTATTCAAAATGTATAGGGTAAAAGATAAAAAATACTTATTTGACCTAAGGTGACCTTTCAAAGATCACAAGTCAAAATTTTTGGCATCAACTTCAGAAATGGGCTAAGAGCAAGTCGCAACCGATGTTTGAAGTTAATTCCATCCATACTTACTGAGAAAAGCTCTTTTCGTGATTTTTCCCATGTATTTACAATGGGGAGGTCATGCTTTGCACATGACCTTAGGTCACCAATGTCAAAAATCCCGAAATATATGTTGTAGCTCCTGGTGGGCCCAATATGTGGTATGAGTTTCAATTTAATTGAATATCCCTCCCTTTAGTGATGCAGTCCTAAGCATTTTTGAGGTGAGGTCACTTCACCTGGTCTGGTGACCTGACCTGATATGACCTTGAGCTAAAATTTACAGGAAAGATGTAAAAATGATGACGATACAACTAGACAAAGTTTAGCAGCGCTACGCGCTACCGTTTTTGGACACTTCAGAAAAACCTGAGTGGGGATCTAAATTGACCCCCACCCGGGCGAAGGTTAACAAGAATCTTTCTCCCGAGAAATCCTTTCAACAGGGAAAGTGCTGGCGACGCCATATAATCCTGGCAGTTGGTGCGTCGATAAGCCACACAAATTATTACTAAGTAAGCAAATGTGCTTTAATGACGTGCCAAACTTTTGGCTAGACAATATATATTCGTGGCCAGGCCCTGAATGTAGTCTTGAAGCCCTTGTGCTGTGAGCACTCTTGTTCTCTTCCTGATTGATTACCTACCTCCGTGACACACAACTCCCTCATCATAACTACATCTTAACTCTCTTATCATCCTTGATGGAAATAACCGTTTCTGTTGCGTTTGGATTCACGCCCTAATGTGACTGATGGTCAATAACAACAGTGATTGGCTCATCTGAAATTCCTACACATTTTGTTGTTATCGTGATTCCATTATCAAGTTTACCTATTTGATCACCGATGTTTCATTATTTAAGTTGCCGTGACAACAAAGGTTACGAATCATAGGCGGATCAAGGATTACAAAACGGGGGGGGACTTTCCACGGGGGGGCTGCCATCCGGACCAGGGGGCGCTACTTTTGACGGACAAAACCTATCAGGTGGAAGCAAAATCCTATCGCTGGGCACCGATTCTCTCTTCCTGGGGGGAGGGGGTGGGAAGAAAAATTTTAGAAGAACGCCATCTTCCTTTCAGGGGGCGCCGTGACAATTTTAGGGGCCCCGATGGGTCAATGGGGGGGGTTTGGAGGCACGTGCCGCCCTTTGCCCCCTGGGTCCGCGTATGTTACGAATAACCGTTCTTGAAGTCCGAGCGAAATGATGGAGCACCCACCGCTAATTCCCGCGCAGGAGATTGTGTGGCACACACACTGCTGGAAAAATTGATGTATTTGTACCTTTCATAGATGTTTGTGTTCGCCAATAGAAACCGATCCAAATCAAGTAATAACGCTTGGATGTATCCCGGGGAATAATATATTTGGAGGTAATTCCCTGTGTTTGGCCAGAAGTCTTAATAAAAAGGTATAGCAAATGACCAAGAGCTTATTGAAATATGATAATGCAACACAAACATATTCTGCTTTTATCCTTTCCATTGTAGTGATAGCACCTTTCAAGAGCACTTGCGCCCAGTCATGATCATGTTTACCAGAAGGAAGGCATCAATGCTTTTCTGCATGGTGCCACCTAATTCAAACCGCATTCTTTCAGGCATGCAATCAGTCCTATTCAAATGTGCAATCGTGGCCGCTCTCTATTCAGCGCCGCCCCCAGCGGCACGTGTTCAGAGCATCTATCAGCAGGAACGCTGAGGCGGCAGCGGGGCGCGGCCGGCGGCCGGCGGCTGCCGGCGGCGGTGTCGGCCGCGCGGCCCGGCCGCTGTGGCCGATATTTGCGGCGTGACTCGACTGTCAAGGCGCTGGCGCGCGCCGCTCGGATGACTCTCATTAAACAGCGCCGGAACGACGAATTGGCCGTTTTACGAGGGTGCTTTGCCACGGCGGCTGATGGGGTGTTTGCTTTCTGGAGAAAGTGGCAATGTCCCGAAAATGTTACTGTCCTATAGTCGAGAAGCCTTGATGAAATGCCATGGTGTACGTGCTTCCTTCACCGAAGTCTCTTTCGAGTAAAGCTCCGCTGCACGAACATCAGATTTAATGGACTCTTTTAGCCTGTTCTTATGAAAACGGAATGCAGGGCGCTGTGGTAGCACGTTTGGCTTCCGGGCCGTTGACTTGGGTTCAAATCCCAGGTGGGAATATTGAATAAGGACTTTCTGATCACCAATATACCCTTTCAACAGGGTGAGAGTAGCGCTGACGTCATTTGGCCTAAGCAGGGGTGGGTAGCTTGGGGCTTTACCGTCCTACAGTAAAGCCCCAAGGCACAAACTGGTCTGATACAATGCAAAAAGAGAACATTTGATGGAGGCAAGTTTGGGATTGGGTTTAAGGTTGTCCCCGCACGAATTTCTTTCCACTGGGGCTAGACTCCAATGGGTTTCCTATCTCTGGTCCCAGGGGGCCTCAAATGTACGGGTCCGGCATACTGAGACGGGCCAGATATTAGGGTAGGGATTGGCCCACCGCCGCCACCCTGCCACTATGTCCCACCGCTACCGCCCTGCCAACATGGCCCGCCGCCGCCGCCGCCCTGCCAACCATGGCCCGCCGCCGCCGCCCTGCCACCATGGCCCGCCGCCCCGCATGCCGCCCGCCACGCCGTTTCCGCTGGGACCGGGCCGGCCGCCGTGCGGGATGACGTACACGGCGGCGGGGGAGGATGCGCCAGATGAGCCGGCGCCCACGTGCGTCTGCCCGTGCCGCCGTGACATTTGTCACCAGCGCGGCAGCTCTTTTCTTGGGAGACGGTTTGGTCGCCAAGGCTCATTGAAAAGGAACTAATAAACTTGGAATGCATTGTCGAGTTTTGGCATCAGATTGCAGGTGAATTATGTTTAATTTATTACGATACATCTGTTTCCTGGAAAGGAGTTTAGAAGTAGGTAATATTTACAGCATTGATCAACAGTGGAATATTCACAATGTTTGAAAGGCGTGCGCCATTATGTTAACGAAATAGGTTTCAATTGCGTTAACCGGGTTCAATAAGTCAGGATTACATAGATACAGACATGCATATATTTTAGCAACAATTATTCGTGATTGCAAACATTAGAAATTTCAACTATAAACTTCTCGATTTTAAAGTATAGAATCAACTTGACTGCACAGGTGTAAAACGGGACCAGCCTTCACACCGCATCCCGGTTCCCGAATCGTCGGCCGCTGTCCCCGGCGCGGGTTGCGCCATCACTTCGTCGGTGGCGACGAGGTGCGCACGCGCAGTGCAGCACCGTGTGCGTCGGCCGGGGATACGTCAGCTGTTGCAACGTGTGCAGTTTACTGGACTGGGTGTGGTCAGCCGGTCTGCGGATTTTGTGCGATTGCTGTTAAGTAACGTTTTTCAGCAAAGGGCTCAGAGATAGCACGAGGTGAGAATCGGTGACCGGTCAGTGGAGTGCTCTATTCTTCGAAGACTCTACTCTGCACCCTGCCAACATGTCCACAGAGTTCACGTCAGCCCTTTTGAAGCGCGTCGAATCATTTCGTACGCTCTGTCTTCATCCGTGCTTTTAATGCAGCTGCTCAATTACCCTATATTCTCGGTATTTCCCTAGCTTCGTTTAAATGCCGCGTTTCCTGATATGCTCTGGCGTAGCCAGGGAACACTGAAATTGAATTTCTGGTCGGAACTATTTACATAAATAGCAATGCCATTTGGCGTCGCCAACTCTTTCCCTGCTGGAAGGGTTTCTCGGGAGCCAGCTTGCTCCTTGTTCAGGGAAACCGCCGGGCCTTGAACCCGGGTCGACTGCCAGGCAGCCAGCTACGCTGTCGACTCCAATACCGCGCCCTTTTGTGTCTGTCTGCCTCTTGGTACAGATTCAAACATGACCAACCATGATGATTGTGGAAATTTTGTTCCACGAGAACTCTTACTTTTAGCATGCCTATGCACAATGAAAGTCAGGCAAAATTGTCAAATCTTCTACTATGATGACCGTCTCCACATTGAGCTAAGAGCCTCCCCCACCCATTTTCCCGAAGAGGGCAGTTTGAGCCAAATTTGGAGATGAGCAACAGGAAACAAGAAACCCAAATTTTGGGGCTCTATAGGGAATAGTTTTCCGTCAGGGAGCAGCTGAAGCTTCTCTGACGACAGAAATCAAAACCTGTGCTGCGATAAACGTAGGTGAGGTAAATGCTCCTTCCGTATTTTCGCACGATAATTTATCTAAGCAATGCTGAAGCAATCTTTTTAACCACAGGTTGGACCATTGTTTAAATTGCTGCACCGCCTGGAACAACATGAGTCAAAAATACAAAGCCAGGATGAGTGCGAGTTATATAAAAGTTGAAAACACATACCACTTATCAGCTAGGATTGCAGACAATATTCCAAAAGCAAACTGAAGTGATGTACTATAACGATGATACCAAAGTAAGTATGCAAACGTCACTCAGACATCACTCAGAAACATACTGTTTGTGAAAAGATTTGTAACAGTATCAGAAAGGTTTGCAAATGTTAAAAACTTTGCAAAGTAATAATGTTCTTTGTCTTTTAGTATTAATCAATAATATGAAAGTCAGCCACCTATTATCAAAGTCACCTGCTTTCTCTCTCCGTGTGTCCCTGCTCGTTTGTTTCCGAAGTCTGGAGATCGAGTTCAGCTCATCACACAAATGCTGAGAGGAGACGAGGCGAGACAACCAAACTTGACGCAACAATCTTCTCTGCTTCCAGCTGAGGCGAGGTGTCGGATACCTCTCAAAATCTGGATACGGAGAGTCTGTTGCCCAGAAGTGTCACATGAGATGATGAGCTCAGAAATACGACGAAGGAAAGACCAGCTGAAAAATCGTCTGTCCTGGCACTCGAGTACATCGCAAGATATTTCGCCGGTAAGTTCAGTCATGATCTGAACTGAGACACGACATGTGGATATGTGTTCCCTGTAGTAGCAGTTGTTATTGGCAGATGCAGTGTATGATAGCAATAGGCGGATTCAGAATGGTTACGATCTGTGTTAGGTTTCGAAAATAATGATGAAAAGGCACATAAAATAAAAAGAACAGCTAGGAGCTATTGTTTGTTAGCCCATTACTGCCTGGGGGTCCGATCAGACCCCTTCCCCTCGGTTTTTCGCGAATGATTCTGGACCGATTTAGCCCTCTAGGCTAATGAATTTGACAATTTAAATCAGACATTGATATCAGGTTAGGTCAGGTCATTGAGTTATGACGTCATTTCTAAACCTATGTAAGGCGATTATATTCTTCTGAAATGAGGCCAACAAAACAAGGCTTCTGGAAGAGCTATGATCAAGTTTAAACACATCATTCGAAAGAATTTAAGAAAAAAATCTGCGTTTTGCCATCTTCTTTCAGGTCAGGCCAATACAAAGGTCGCGAGAGGTGGCAAAATGTCCTGGTATTCGAAATTGTTTGTGTATAATGTTTGAACGTGACAAAATATAAATTTCTAAATTTATTGAGAAAGTAATGAGCATGGCTCGAGGATTCGAATGATATGCAACATGACCTAAGGCCAAGGTCAGAGTGTGACTTTACAAGGTCATGCTACATATTTTGGGAATCCTTGGATCAAGACGAGCACATTGCTGTGTTTTGTTTTATTATATGTCTCATCGGTCCCGAGTTATGAGGGATTTTCTAAGTGGATACAAATTTGACCCATTTTGTCCCACTGTGACATTACGGGTCAACAGATATACTTCAAACTCGGTTTCAGAGTAGAAAATAGTAAGGCACTACCAGTATTGTTTCAATTTGTCTGTTCCACTTCTGGTTTCCGACATTGTAGAGGGTCCGATTGGACCCCCTAGGCGGTGGCGTATACGAAAAGAGCCCATACGATGCTGGGCTAAGTCTTAGAGAAAAGACCTCGCACTAGTGGCATCTGATCCACATTTGCCAGGCTGGATATTTCAAACATTCCCTCTGTCTCAATTTCAACTCCTACGCATAGGAGAACACGCAAAAACATGAATAGCGCTTCGTAGAATGTGAGACATGGTTACAAAAACTTGGCCTGTTTAGTTATATCACTGTTTATAGTCTCTTCAGCTATATTTTTAGCTCAGGGTTGTATCGAGTCGGGCTTATTTAATATCCAGCTTGGCACAATATTTAGGTCATGAAAGGTAGACTGAAATTATCAGGTATGGTGTGATAAGATGAGGGTACAGTTGTGCCATTCACTATTTTGGGCCTTCTCTCAGGCGCAGAAGCTGAGCTTAAATTGGCCCACTAGTCCCACGTGTTATTCCACAACATGTTAACAGATTGCTGTTCCACAACAACACAACATATCTAAAGCTATAGATAAGCTATAAAGCTTTTATGTTGATGCCATTTCGTTTTGATTGTTATTGCAAATCCATTGATATGCATATTGATTATGCTAGATTGGATAGCCTATGCTTAGTTAGTAGACTTGTACTGACCTTAGCTCAGGTCATTTTTTATGGTTTGACCTAATATAGTCATATTATACATAATTAGATTCTCTGTAACGTGAAGAAGCGAATGGTGTCCAAAAATTCTTACTCAACTTTATTAGACATTAGAGTCCAGAAACTCTTTTCTAACATGACACCTTCCTTGACCTGGCATGCCCTCAATATTGACCTCAGCTAAAAAGTGACTGAAGCTGAAAATTGACTCGGCTGAAACACCAGCACGAATGTGGCACGGAGGCACACCGGGGCGGGTGTAACTACTGCTCCTCGCGAGCCCACCATCCGGGTCTGAGGCCTGATGCACACCACTTTATTTAGATATCACCTTCCCGATCTATTTATTGATTCGCTGCTTAGAGAGCACCCTATGCCTGCTTGCAATTAAAATGGTTTTTAACGTTTTCCTTAACCTTTCGACATTAAGCTAGGAATTTATGTACCTTGTTATCAAAGGGACCTTGGCCTGACCTCATGCGCTTCTCAACTCACATGTTACTGCTATGGATCATCGGCCTTGGTGTGCTGGGATGAGGGCTTCGCCAGCATGATTTAATCGATTTCTTAACACGTTTTCTGGAGGAAGAGGGGGTGGCCTCAGAGGCCCCCGCCCTATTTTTTCCTTGGTGGTCGGATCGTTCGCTGCTAAAACGCTACTTGGCAACGTTTTAGAGACTATAACAGTAATTTGGTTTTTGAACGAACTTTGAGAATCGTTCGAAAACGTTTTTGACTTTTAGGTTTTCAAAGTCAAACCTATCCCCTAAGATCGCCGCAATCGTGCGGTCGCTCCAGTTTGCCTGCATCGGAGACCAGCTGGTGCTGTTCTAGCGTCATATAAAATATATTATATATCAAGGTCACCCCACATGAAAGTCAAGGTCAAAAGTCATAGGTTAAGGTCCTACCACCATTTTCAAGGTCATTGACTCCAGTGTCTTCCGTCAAATGTCATTTCCCAGTATTATGTAAATTATGCTATGACATCCTAGTTCAGCTAAATACATGTAAAGGTCAGGGTCACAAGTCGAGGTCAATCTTAAGTCCTTGCTCAATGGTTGTCATGTTACTAGTCATACTGTGCATGCATTATTGGAAATATATTATTGTGTGACTTCGTAGGTCAATTACCTTGTATGCCTCTGACCAGCAAATTTCGGGGAAAACTTTTTGGAACCCTTTCGCTATTGCCTTACTTCATATTCAGAAAATTCCGTTTTTGTGTGTTTAATCACGACCTTTCCCCGGTAATTCCCGAGCACGACCAAGATTTGACATTTAGACCTCATTTGACCTTGAGGATATTGAACAAGTTCAATGAAAAGTGGCTATAATGTCGATCAACATTGTTCCCACCCACACTATTAGACTTTAAAGTTTCTGATATATCTGGGGTACATCAGTCCCCCTCTCCAGTGTGCGTTAGTGCCAGATTCCTCTCCAGATCAGGTGTTAAAATGAATTATTACGGCGATGATTAGTAAGATTGAAGTGTGGTGGTATAGCCTTTATATTTTTCATAGAATGACCCAGCTTTAACACGCGCATTGACGGGGGTCTGAGCCACCTTCGCTTTGACGGGGGATACCCGCCCCCACGATCTCGAGAACCACGGTAGGTAGCGAAAAACGGTAAGCGGCTTTAGGTAGCCCATCCACTTTTCCATGGAAAATAGTTTGAACTGTTTTTTTGTCAGGTCACATTTAAGGTGATTAGAGGCCAAAACATGCCGTCATAAGGATAACACGTAAATTAAGATTTTTGGCCATTACATCTGAACAAGTAAAGATAGAGCAAAACGAATTAAGCCATATGAATCCTCGCAGCAAGCCAAATCGAATGATATATAATTTGACCTTGCTATGTCAAATCATGTATTTGACCTGACCTGAGGTCAGGTCAGGGTCAAATTATATAAAATGCCTATCATTAGAACTGCAAAGCCAAGGCAAGTCTAATGAAGCTAAAATAAGCGCTCTATCACCATTTGTTACTGAGTTATTCAGAAAAAAACATTTTTTCCAATGTATTTCCAATACCTGACATTGTATTGTATATATATGACATCTAATGTATTCAAATACCTGTATTCCTCATACCTGACCTTATATCATCGATATAAAAATACTGGAACATATCTTAGAGAACTCGGTAGGCCTCTTATGTGATATGAGGTTCAATCGGATAAGTTCAATCTGCTCCGACTTATGCTATCTTAATTTTTTTGGACAGGTCACTTGACCTGTACTGGTGACCTGACCTGAGATGACCTAACCTTAGAATTTTTACTGAAGCTGTAAAAATGATGAGGGGAAAAGGTATGCCAAGTACGGCGGCGCTGCGCGCCGCCGTTTTTCTACTATCTTTGAAAAACCCGAGGGGGCGGGTACCAGCCCCCCGTCAAAGCGCATGTTAAGACCGGGCGGATTCCCTTTAGCAAGCCAATTTGATTTTACGATATCCGTTCCTACAAAAAATAGTTGTTAATACCATATGACCATGGCAGTTTGTATGTCGATAAGCCGAAGAACTCATTTTACATGTTACCGAGGGTAGGTATGTAAATTTACAGTGGCATTGCTTCTGGTTCAGTTTTGGCCCTATGAGAGCGTCATGATATGTCAAACATCGAACTAAAGCTTTGCCTTGACATCGAACTGAAGCAAAAATTGTTGATTGTTGTGTGCATTGGGGCTAACCATAAATTTTAGTATCGGCGTTCCCAACCCAACGTGCACCTGCCAAAGTTTCGTCTGACTAATAAAATGAATTCAGATGGCTCGATTGATAGCTGCATGTTGACGGAAATGTGGCAAGAAATGACCCGCATGGGGGAGTTCATGTGAATCAAAGTAGCACAACACTCAGTTGATCCATTCCATTTCTTGGAACCTTCCGAGCTCGAGTAACATTATGTTCTTGTTTGATTAATTCATATCAATGGTTGATGGCAGACATACCCACGTAGCTCCATGCTGTCTGGTAAAATCACGTAAACAATTCGTCATCGGCTTCTGACAATGCTGCTCGGTGCTCATTATACCAACATGTGGTATTCTAACACGCGCAGTAAATGTGATTAAGAAATGTCACTGTGGGCATGCTCAAAATGTAAACCACAAACTCTTCAAGGAAGTACAACACCTTTATTATCAGGTTTGAACTGAGAAAGCTATGTAGTAGAGCACACCGGAAGCGTGCGGTTATCCTTCTTACAGTATTATTATCATGCATCACCTGTTTATCGACATGTTTATTCAAAACTTAACAGTGTTATCCATTGTCTTGTCCTTGTCATTTAAAATTAGTTAAGATATGGCATTGGTGTTACCAAGCGTTTATCGCTACCGCGCCAATATTAGCAGGATTGCGACAGAATGCTGAGTGTTTTACTAGATACACAATATTTTTTTTTATTTAGACCGGTACTTGTGATTGCGATATAATTAGTGATCTATGTTTGGGGTTAGGCACAGTCACGCTGGTGACAAAATCAAGATCGAGCTCAATTCGGTGCTGCCACCTACCTGCCGTAACTGACCCCAAACAGAGATAAGAGACACGAATATGGTTCGCGTGTCAGCGTGTTGACGTTTTTTTTAGAAATCATTTATATGTGGGGGGGGTAATGCGTATTAGGGAAAATATATTGCTCCATTAATTTGAGGCAGCCCGAGAATTAGCGTGTTGGCATTTATTTGCCCCAGAACTAGCCATTTGCGGTAAAATAGCGCATATTTGGAGAGGAATTCGAACCCGTCCAGCCTCCCGCCACCACAGAACGCTCGACGCTAGCCGCTAGGCCCATCGGTGGGAGGGTTTTGGTAACCGTAAGCTTTCAGTAGTATCCTCTTGAGTCAGCATTCCTCCATTGAAGTCTGAATTCTGAGAAAAACTAGATATTAAACCGGGAGTTTTTAGGCATGATTTACGCAACTGATGCTTACGTCGTTCACATTCCGTAAAGGCACCATATTCCCTTTCAATAAAAGTTACAAACTACGTTTGCACGGCACTTAACTGTTTTGGACCCAAAATGGATGTTTTAAACTTGACAGAAAAGCTTGCTACAATTTGACTGGCGGATTATCAGTATATGTTACAGGGAAAGTGCGAAATCCGGGATTTCGCGAACTCCCTAGGGATTTCGCGAAATCACTGACCAGCCAGGGAGTTCGCGAAATCCCTAGGGAGTTCGCGAAATCACTGGCCGACCAGGGATTTCGCGAACTCCCTAGGGATTTCGCGAACTCACTGAAACTTCAGTGATTTCGCGAACTACCTGAATGCTTTTCAGGCATTTCGCGAAATCCCTAACATGCCAATATGTCATATAGCTTAAATCCAAAGAATGATCCTTCAGTGATCTGGTTTTACACTCCCCGTCCATGTTTTCTCTTTCTATGTTGTATTTTGCTTGATTTTATGTATGTCGGCCTGATATTTATTTTTTTGAAAATTAATTTTACACCCTCAGCTCTACCTCACACCGGGTCCTTGTGCCCGCTGACGAACTATTCGAGTCACAAGCCTTCCTCGAGGTGCATGGTTTATGCAATGTGAACCGTAGGTGTGGAGGGGGGCTCAAAACAAACTAGAGATGCCACTACTTTTTTCACTGTCATCTGTAATGAATATATTGATTTCTTAACAAAGCAGACTCCTGATGGGAAGTATTGTGCCGTAAGAAACGGACAAAGAACTGATATACTTTCACAAAGGTCTATTTTGGCTATGTCTATGTTGGAATGTACTACGGACGTCCACAAATTTTCCAATAACAATACTTTGATACAGGAGGAAGCGTCGGCCCCGAAAAAGCTCTCGGTGTAAGAAGCAGCACGCCTGTCATCGTTTGACCATTGCCAAGGCTTTCAGAAATTTTATTGTCGATTCCGGCGGGCTAGCACATGCACTTCAAGCTTAGGTGCTCCAGCCACGGTCATGACAATAGGCAATGAGATAGCACATTGCAAATATGCGTAACAATTGTATTATTCCGTGTCCTGCTTTTGCCGACAACTATAGTTGTCGGCTTATGTTCAGCTGTAGCTGAAACTGTATAACACTTCTGATATACTGATAAACTGAAAACAGAGATATGGACTACGTTAATTTGCAGAATAATCATTTCGTTCTTCCAGCTCTGAAAATTTATCTTAGTATAGCCGAACCGTACCTGTAAAGATTGGTCAAAGTTTTGGAATACATTAATGAACTTAATGCAAAAAATAATATAACATTATTGTATTTTCCTTACCCAGAAAATAATACGAAATGGCCATCAGATAAGCAGCATTTCTCTTTTGTGTAGTAATGAGGATTGTGATATGATAATGATCTCTCTGCAGATGCTGGATAAGTGAGTTGGAAAGAAGCGCTTCAGAATTTTGTCTCTAACGGTGCTCACAGTTGGTGCACCTGACCGACTTCGTACCGAGTACGTACATGGCCGGGGCGGGGGTTGGGTAACCATACCCCTTAGGTTTTTCGCAAAGTCTTGAAAACGGCTACGCGCAGCGCTGCTGTACCCAGTACAGTTTTTTTCTAAAGCTTTTTACAACTCCTGTCAACATTTTCGGTTCAGGTCATTTCAGGTCAGGACATCAGTGCAGGTCAAGTGACATCATCTCCAAAAAAGAAGAAAACAACATAAGCAAGGAACAGCTTAATTTATCAATCTAAAATTCGTATTGAATAAAGGGCCGACTGAGTACACAGTTTTTTTTAGGATTTCTGAAGTCGATGACCTAAGGTCAATTATGGGTCATGATGACACCGTTTGAAAAGTATCGGTAAAATGGTTTAAACTTCATAATTGTGTTGGGAATGGAGCTAAATTGTATATTCTGGCATCATTGGGGTTGTCTTGTTTCTGCAGTTCTAATGATATGCATTCTGACCCAGTTCGATATTAACCTGATCCAAGGCCAGGCCAAATCTTAGCTTTGACCTAGAATAGTCACATTATTTATCATTCGACGTCGCTTGCAGAAAAGCTTCAGATAGTGAATCCTTATATATTGTATCGCTTCTACATCAGATGGTAGGACTGAAGAACTGTATTTCAGTTATATCAGCATATCCATATTGTGACATTGTTTGGCTTCCAATGCCCTCAGATTTTACCCGACAAAAGAATGCATAGAACACTTCCTTTAAAGCTTAGGTTGTGCTACTTAACGCCATTTACTTTTTCGCTAACTAGCGTAGTTTTTAGATTTTAGGCGGGGGGGTGTAGCCCACCCCCCTCGTCGGGGTGAAGGTGGCTCAGACCCCTGGCATTGCACGTCTTAAAAATTGCATCCCGCGAAACTAGTTTGAGACTCATACCAAACGTTTTTGACTGTGATGATTTTAAGATTATCAAAAGGCATAGTCATAAGAGACTTCGCAATTGCTCTCGGTGACCGGCACCTCATCGACCCCACCTGCCAAAAGACACGTGATGAGTTTTCAAAAATGTGAGCGTCGGGCACATTCTTTTTCGGATGGCGTGGTTTGCTCAAAAGTAATTGCGTTGCGCCATTGCCAAACATTTATAACATTTTTCAGTAGCGGAAATATTTCTGCCATTTCTTGAACTGTGTTATACCCAGATTTATTCTAGTGATCAAGCCATGGATTTCGTACCATTTTCTTTATCGTATCCGTAGATAAAATTCCATAATAATGCAACCTACATAACATATCGTAACGCTATTCTGTGATGTAGATTTGACATAAAATAACCGTAGCATCACATAATTATGAAAGGTGGTGATAGCGTAGATCACTTTTTATTGAATAGTTAAGCAGTTATGCTGACACCATGCACTGCTATGTATAATATTAACACGCGCATTGACGGGGGTTTAAGCCATCTTCGCATTGACGGGGGGCGGGTACCCGCCCCCTAAGATCTCAAGAACCACGGTAGGTAGCGAAAAACGGTAAACGGCGTTGGGCTGCCCATCCATTTCTCCATCGAAAACATTTGAACCATTTTTTGTCAGGTCACATTTAAGGTCACGAGAGGTCAAAACATGCCCGTCATAGGGATAACATGTAAAATTCAGTTTTTCGGGCATTACATCTGAACAAATAAAGATAGAGCAAAACGACTTGAACTATATGAATCCTCTTAGCAAGCAGAATCGAATGATATATAATTTGACCTTGCTAGGTCAAATCGAGGATTTGACCTGACCTGAGGTCAGGTCAGGGTCAAATTATATAAAATTCATATCATTAGAACCGCAAAGCCCAGGCGAATCTAATGCAGCTAAAATAAATGCTCTATCACCATCCGGTACTGAGTTATTCCGTAAAAACCATTTTTCCCATGTATTTCCAATGGAGAGGTCATGCCTCGTACCTGACCTTAGGTCATCGATATCAAAAATACCGGAACATATGTTAGAGAACTCGGTGGGGCCATTATGTGATATGAGTTTCAATTGGATAAGTTCACCCTGCTCCGACTTATGCTATCTTAAACTTTTTTTGAGGTCGGGTCACTTTACCTGTACTGGTGACCTGACCTGAGATGACCTAACCTTAAAATTTTCACAGAAGTTGTAAAAATGATGAGGGAAAAGGTATACCAAGTACAGCGGCGCTACGCGCCGCCGTTTTTCTACTATCTCCGAAAAACCCGAGGGGGGGCGGGTACCCGCCCCCCGTCAATGCGCGTGTTAAATATACAGATCTATCATAGGCGGATCCAAGATTGCCGATCGGGGGGAGGGGGAATCTTCCCGTGGGGGGGAGAGGGCGGGGCGCCATCTGGACCAGGGGAGTGCCTTTTTTGACCGGAAAAACCTATCAGGTGAGCGCAAAATCCTATCGGTGGGCGCCGATTTTTACATCCCTAGCGACATTTCAGAGTGGCGCCGTGACCATGTCAGGGGGCGCCAAGGGTCGATCAGGGGGGGGGCACCTGCCCCCCTTTGTTCCCCTAAATCCGCGTATAAAATATATCATGAATATAAAATAACCAAGTACCAAATCACAGTGAAGGCGAAGGTGTATTCTGTGGGGGAGTGTGTGGGAACCAAATTTCAGGAGTGGACCAGGGCGTTTTGGAACCGCCAGGGGCCAGTGTCTTTCTCTCCCGTGATCCACATTTGCAATCAGCAGCAACTGAACTTTTACATTGCAGTACAATATTGATAATCGAAACTCGATAAATGTATTGCTACGAGCTCAACAATACAATTATGACATTTCTTATATTTAGCTTAAAACCTTCCTAATATTTAGCTTAAAACCTCCCTTATACGTGATTTTTACGGAAAATGTCCGGCTACTGTTTGAAATAAATCATAAGAACAATAGTCCGCAATCCTAGCTAGTCATCCTTGAGCTGACTAAATGTCAGGGAATTCGTGAACTCCCTGAGTGTTTATCCGGGATTTCGCGAACTCCCTGACTTCTAAGTCCAGGGATTTCGCGAACTCCCTGGTCACCCAGGGATTTCGCGAACTCCCTAGGGATTTCGCGAACTCCCTGGCTGGTCAGTGATTTCGCGAAATCCCTAGGGAGTTCGCGAACTCCCGGATTTCGCACTCTCCCTGTAACATATATTATATAACCTTTTGCAGGTATGAGCTTGTTCGACATTTGGTGCCTTAACAGTCTAAATCTTATACACAGGGCCGATTTTGTGACGATTGGCTGGAAGATGACGAATTGCTGTGTCCAAACCGCCGCACCGGCAGGTAATCAAACTCATCAATCACTGCCCAGAGGCTCGCGTGCCGACTCCCAAAGTATTTTGACTAGAACGCCGATTTTCATGTCAATAGGTCCCAGATAACGTGTGCGTTGAAAAAAGTGTGTTGATTTAAAAGCTATAACTTCTGTGCTTGTAAAATAAGTATTGATTGTTTTGAAGATAAATATATTTGAGCTCCCATGTTCATCACAAGATTTAATCTGTCATCGCTAGTGCTTTTTCAGCAGCATCAACCGCCTAGTGGTGGGGAGGGGTGGTTGTTTCTGACTCCCTACGATCTTGGAAGCAAAATGTGATACGAAAAGAACCGGAGAGCACTCAGGGCATCCTCTGCTAGGCCCCCACCCATCTTTCCAGGATGGCCGAAGAACCATTGGTAGCCCAAAAACGATATTTGGCCAAGCTTGAAAGGATGTAACTGCGTTGATTGGCGAAAGAATTTTTGAAAATCGGTGAACAATTTTCGGACTTATAGGCTTCGAAAGACCGACCTACATTTTGAGATCGCCACAATCGCTTGGTCAGACCAGTTCACTTGCATTACAGACCGATCGGTAACGCCATGACACCATATAAACGGGATGATATGTTAAGGTCATCTCATATGGAGGTCAAGTTTAAAGTCATCTCACATGAAGATCAGGTTCAAGGTTAAAGGTTCAAGACATACCGGCGCTTTCAAGGTCACTGGCTCCAGTTCATCCGGTGAAATGACGTTACCCAGTCTGACGTATATCATATTTTGGCGTCATAGTTAAGGTAACTCAATATAAAAACTCAAGGGAAAAGACCAATCCTCATTTCCCTCAAGGGCTGCTATAGTGTTATTTATAGTTACTGCAGATGCAGCTGAGACACAATGTTTTTTAGTTAATTAATTATATTGCCGAAAAATATAAATACATTCTTTGAAGTTTTCGATGAAAAACATGTTTTACCTCTAAAAAGGAAACTCAAACCAGGCAGCAGCGTGAGAAAAACGAAAAATCGCTACAACAGCTCGAGGACATAAACTGAGCGAGGTGTTTTTAAGAATCAATATTAGTTAGATAAGCAAGAGGCTTGTGAAAAGGAAGAAATTGAAACGTTACAATATTTCAGAAATAATGAATAGAACACAATAGCTAATATTATACGGAGTATACTCTATTATGACGTCATATGTATATGATCTTGAATGACTTGACCTCGAAATTTCAGAAAAGGCTCTTTCGGGCTTTCCCTCTTTGATCCTGATCCATCTTTAGCATATTCCTCACCTTTTTCATATAATTACGACATTGCCCAATAGGTCCTCAGTACGGTCAATATTTGACCTTTTTTGGCTACGTTTGAAATTGAAGATATTGACCAAGGTCAATTAAAATTTGCTTTGATGTAGGTCGTTGTGGCCCCCACCGACCCCAACTGGCGTTTTTCTAAACTTCTTAGTTTCCAAGATCTCAGGGGAATTTACCAGACCCCTTCCAGTGCGCATTAGTGCCCTACCGCTCTCAAGTGCAGGTGCTAATATACTTCGTTATCATTTGCCGCAAGTTTTCCCTTACCATTTTCGTTGCTCCGCTATCTCCGGTAGGAGCCGACATCAACAATAGAAGAGTATTACCTAGAGCCAGCTCAGAAAGTTACCCGCAAATAACTGCGTGTCCAACATAACTAGAAGTAGATTTGAACTACAAAACTTGTCCAGAAAAACCAAAGGTATGGCAATAAGATTCATAAGGTAGACAATACCAGCAGATCTCTCCAAGAGGGGAGGCCCAGTGAAGCTGACGGGTTTGCTACTGCTGAAACAATTTGTAGATAATTTGGCAATTTGGGTAGTCGATATACCCGTGGTCTTAGTGGGCAAACGATAACATTTCATGTTTTCCAGAATTTTCATTTTACCAAAATGTTATGATCTGTTTGTTTTCGATAGTGTTTTGTGACCAAAATTGAGAAGGCTGCCGAACACATTGGCTGCTCTTCGCCACTGGGCTGGGATTGATTGCCAGCGCCGGGCCGGCATTCTGGTCCGGGGCGCTATCATTGTAGTGCAGCGGACCCAGCATCAGCTGAGGCTCTGAAATTTCCTCGCCTTCTCAGCTTCAGAATCTGCTGAATATGCCGGAGGCATGTCGCCATATTGCCGATGTTGTCAGCCCAAGACAAAAGGCTTGGAGCCTCCACTGGAAGGGAAAGCGAGGCTGTTGAAAACTCAGCACAAGGGCATCCAAGGCTCGTGCTGTCCATGCTGTGTTGGCACTTTCAGTGATCCGAGCGGTATGTCAAGGGGAAGAGGTATATCATGTGATCCTTTGTTTTTGTAATTCATATATATATGCACTTACCAGGCGGGTACAGCATTTGTGACATCAAAAAATAACCATTGACTGTCGAAGTGGCTTAGTTTCTAGTATAACCTTTTCTCTAACTCATGTTCAGAATACCCATTTATCGAAATATCCTGTCTACATGTTCATTTGCATTCTTATGAAATCATGGTTTGATATTATTCCCTATTATTTAATCATATTGTGGTTGTCGATGATTTCGTGTTGGCGTGTGTTGGGGCTGTCGGGCGCTTTAACGTTTTAGGTCATTTTGCGCTCAAACGTAATAGTGGACGAATTTTGCTTTAGTATAACCATCTCACTTTCCCTGTTGTGGTGACATCCAGACATACATTCTGTGCCCTGAGTCTGATTTTCCTACAATTCTCTCTATCCTTACTCTCTCTCTCTCTCTCTCTCTCTCTCTCTCTCTCTCTCTCTCTCTCTTCCTCCTCCCCGTGAAATTTCAGGCCCCGCTCGCGGTTAATTCGGCTGTGGCTCGGGCACGCCAGATGTGCTCGCCTGTAAATGAGTTATCTCTGTGTCGTGCGCTGGCTCCCACACCGCGCAGCCGACGAGTATAGGCGGTGCGACACACTGATAAGTCGGAAACGGCTGTCCCATTCTGTGGCTCGCACTGAGGATTACAATAAAACCACGTGTTGGAGATAGTCACTCTGCTTGCGCGAACTGATTCAGCTCCTTGTGGAATGCTATTTAAAATGGCAATGTTTAACGTCAGCGGTTCTCCGCATATTTTCCATCGACAGCGCCGGAGTTACTATACAATGTCGTGTATAGAAGATCACCACTTGGAATGCATCGAACTCAACGGTGCCAAACTTTGGGATTCGGTCGGCATTGTGTGGTAGGAAGCCCACGCTGTAGTGTCGATTTATTTACAATTAAGCGAAGTTTTAGCTGATACGGGCCTGGAATACGACGCACCTTCCCTGCAAGGATAGGGTAAGGACATATAACAGACCAATTTATGCTGGTATGTTTATCAGGATTCTGAGTGGGGAAGCTCTGCTTTTAAATTATCTACGTTACTACCTAACATAAGTATATTTTTCCATCCATGCATTTATGCGGGAGCTGGACCATACCTCTAAGAAACAGTATATTGCTTTCAATCATTGGATCTTTTTAAAACTTGTTTCAAGCATGGAATTTTCAAAACTGGTTTGGGTTGCCTAAATTTGAAACAATGTCGATAAAAACCATAATAAAAGTTGATACCGCACTGTACAGTATTTGCTTGACCTTCTCACAGGTTTGTTAAATAACACAACACCATTTCAAAATCAGTGAAATGAAAAACATTAAGCATTAAGGATATCTTACCACTACTTCAACATTTTATTCGGGGTGTCTGCCACCCCTAAGGATATATAGGTCAACACCCATGGTAGTGGTATAACGACACTCATCTCTAAACTTCTGTTTCGGACGGAATATGAGGGTGCATACAATTTTAGCTTCCATGTATGTACCTACTTGTTTGAGCAAACCAATTCTTTGCTTGAGCCATCTCCCAGCACGGTCGGTTTTATTGTGTTTTCTTTTCTCTTTTCTCTAATCCAGCAGGTGCTAGCTAAAAAACTAAGGTTCTCTTTAGGCTTGATAAGACATTCGCATGCGATTCATCCATGTTACTCCATATCAAAATATCGCAACACTTTTACGTCCATGCGGGATGAGAATCCGGCCAAGCCCCAAGGAACCTTTTATTGTCCAAGGGACACTGAATCTCCAATCGGGTCGAATTCCACTGAATCACGTTCACCTCAATAACATCGTGGTGGTACATACAATCGTGTATGCCAATGTGACTGATCATTTAGCTTCCGTAGTTTCCCCGAAGTGTATAACATTGTTTTCAAATGACATTGAAGACAATGACCTTGATGATTTTATTTGTATGGCCTTTGCTGACCTCCATATTGATCCAAATCCAAAAATACTTATTATTTTGATCTGTTGATGGTCTTTTTAAAGGTACTCGACAGTGCTTAGCTCCACTTGGAGTTGAGATGCGTGGGAGGCGGAATACCATCCCCTCAGCCTGGTGCGTCATGGCAGAGAACTCAGTAACAATTTGGTGCGAACGTGGAGCAGCCTCTACTAAAGAAGCGGCAGCCGCCCTCATTCCGAGAGTCAGGGCTCAGTTCAATTTGGCGCCGGATTTCCTTAGGCCATCTCCATTTGAGAATCTGGACGAAGTATGGAGAGAGAGAGAGAGAGAGAGAGAGAGAGAGACCTGGGCAGACAAAGGTAGGAGTAAAACCAAGCTAAATGGGAATCAATAAAAAGGGAAATAATCAATTAGGTTGCGACGGAACATGTGAGTGGTATCTGAACGTTGCACCTTATACTCGAATTGTTAGCAAGCTTCACTCAACGTGATGCAAAACACCAAATGCGTCACCAGCGGTCAAAAAGAGACGAGCTGGCAAACCCGTAACTTCTCGCTGAAGCGCAAGTCAGTCGGTATGATTACGGGAAGCTAGTTACCTGCACAAAAAACAAGCTCTGTTCAGTTGGGCTCATCACTGCTTTTGGCTCTTACTTGCGTAAAAAAACATCAAATTCGTCAACGCATGGAAAATTTTCAATATAAACATATGAGAGCACAAGTGTGAGGAGCGTCGTCGGTCTGTACGGTAGCGAAGCATGCCCAAAGAATTCGCTGGATACGGATGCTTTTCATCCTCATGTTTTTTAACACGCGCTCCGCTGGCGCACTGGCATGACGCACCCCGCTGGGAGGGGGACGTTTTTCGCCCCCCCCACCTCCGTATCTCATTTCCCAGGAAAGCTAAATACAAATTAAGGACGACGTTCGAAATTTGTTGACGAGACGAAGATAAATTATTGGAAACATTTTTATGTCAGGTCAATATTGAGGTCAGGATGGGTCAAATAAGGTACCATTGGCTTACAACAGGGCAGTGTACGTTTCCACTTCTAGATATTTATTCAGCAAAACTATGACAAATATTTATGAATGATTGGCTTTCCTTTACCGTGACAAATCGAATGATGTATAACATGACCTTGCTAGGTCAAATTGTGAAAATGACCTGACCTTGAGCTAGGTCAGGGTCACAGGGTGACCTGGTATAGTCATGTTGCATATCAATCGACTCCCCGTGACAACATAAGCACAATACAAGAAAAATAATAGTTTTATCTAAATTCAGTGAGAAGTTATTGACAAAATAATCACTGTATGCTCTTACGACCTGACATGACCTTTGAAAATTCAGATAGTCAAAAACTCAACTTTATCGTCAAGATCGTGGTAAGAATACACGGTGTGAGGATTTTTAGGTTTATCTATCCAGTGTTTGATGAAAACAAGCCCTTCCAATTTTTCACCACATACTTAAAATGGGGTGACCGCAAATTGACCCCACGTTAGGTCATCAATATCACAATTTCGAGATAGCAGATTTGTGGACCCTAATGACTTTATCATATTGTGGAAGTTTCAAACTGGTCAGTTGGCAGATGTTCCTTAGGCGCCGCTTCAAACTTGTGATTTTAGGTTTTGAGGTCGGGTCACTTGACCTTAGATAGCTCCTTGGCCTGACATGACCTGACCTACAAAATTTGGTCAGTTGTGCAAAATTAATCAGGAATAAGGTACTGTAAGTTTTGTTGCTCTGCGTTTATTTTTTGGCATTATCTGCGGAAAATCAGGAGGGGGGCAAATTTCGCCCCCTCCCAGCAGCGCACGTGTTAAGAACAGCTTAGATTAACCCTCGCCCCACCGGGGGCCATCGATAGCCCCCCTAAGGTTTTTCCGGGATAGCAGAAAAACGACGAGGCGCAGCACACCGCGGTTGAGGGCTCTACCTCTCACTGCATCATTTTCCCATCATCCCTGAAATTTTTACCCCAGGTCACCCAAGGTCAGGTCACCAGACGAGGTCAACCAAGGTCACCTCACTTCACCTTTAGAGCTCTGTAAGAGCTACATTTCAAAGTCGATCGATTTGAAACTTCCTGCACTTCATGACCCCTCCAGGGTCTACAAGGTGTATATCCGGCATTTTCGATTTCGTGCCCTGAGGTCAGGTCACGAGGCGACCTCTCCCATTGGAAAAGCATGGGGAAAAGCTATTTCATGATATAAAAGCCACAAAAATGATTGCAAATACTCAGACTGCTCAGAACAACGTTTTGGACACCCTTTCACGGATCCCAGGGTCATATTTGCCCTTTGACTTTTCCAAGGTCATCCAAGGTCACCGGAGGTCAAAAACAGTATTTTGACAATAACTTTTGACCTAATTGAGCTAGAGCAGTGAAACAAACACCATCGTGTTTGTCTTGTCACTAACTTTCATTTGATATACGGCAAGGTCACTTTTTGACCTTCCGTGACCTCAGGTCATATTAGGTCACGAGGTGACCTCTGGCAGTCAAACCACTGGCGGGAGGTCTTTACGTTCCACATAGCGGAAAAAGTACAGGCAATTTGCTATCAAATGTACTTTACCAGGCCTCAATAGCTCTAATGACATAAGAGTTATGCCCAGTTTGCTTAATCATTGCATATTTGAGTGAAAATAGCCGATCTTGACCTAATTTGACCTCTGGAGGTCAAACCATTGACCTGAGCACTAAAACATGCGAAGTAATTTCTTACTGAATTCACGCGAGCTTTCTATTGCACTTTGCAGATTTGCGCTAACGCCCATATTTTCGGAGTTAGAGGGGGCCATCGATGGCCCCCGGTGGGGCGAAGGTGGCGCCGGACCCCCGGTGGGGCGCGGGTTAACCCTTGCCCCGGTGGGGATGTTTTTAAACACACCCACATATTTTTTCAGCGGCACGAAAATCGGCGGCGTGGAATGCCGCCGTACTTGGCACACCTTATCCTTGATTAATTCCGCAACTTTCCCAAAAAATGTTAAGCTTTGGTCATCTCAGGCCAGATCACCAGTGCAGGTCAAGTGACCTGACTGCAAAAAAATGTTTAAGGTGGCATACATAAGAAATGGGTGAATCTATTGGATTGAAACTTATAACGCATAATAGCCCTACCAAGTTCTACAATTCTTTTCCGGGATTTTTCATATCGATGACCTAAGGTCACGTACGGGCCATGACCTCTTTATTGGAAATGCCTACATGGGAAAAACAGAACTTGGGCTGTATTTGTGTAGAAGATAAAGCTGATAATACATTCATATTCGCCAAATCGAAGTATCCTTGGGCCCCCTTTCCAGGTTCATATTGCAATTTTTGACCTGTAATCTCGGAGAGGTTATCTGGAGCTACTTGAGCATTTTCCGACTTAGGTCAATAACTTTGCATCAACTAATGATGCATCTTTTATCTTTTTACCATTGCGTTTGGATTGCTATTGCGAGTCGATTGATATGAATATTGGCTATGCTAGGTCAAAAGTGACCTTGACCTGACGTGAGGTTAGGTCATATTTGTGTTTTGACCTAGTATGGTCATTTTATACATCATTCGATTTACCGTGACGATAGGGAGCGAATGGTGCCTACAAAAGGATTCTAACTCAACTCTGTCAGATGCTAGAGCCCAAAAACTTTTCTCAAAGTGCAAAATTCTTTGACCTGCCATGACCTCAATATTGACCTGAGCCAAAAAGTGACTTTATAACTTCGTCATAAATTTGTATGAGCTATCCACCAGCGTTCGCGTTTTTTCGCTATCCCGTATACGGGCCGAGTTCGAGGTGGCTGTTCAAACACTTCCAGAGTGGAGGTGGGTCGGAAGCCCACCGGGGTGCGGGTTAACAATGGTCCAATGTTGTATAGCCCGCTAGCTCCTTGAGTAAAACCCTTTACAATAACCCTAGTTTTGGCTGCCAATTCGTTGTTACAGTCGTTTCGATTTTACCGAGCATGGGGTCAAACATTGACATACAAAAGAGTTGGGATAATTTCTACGGCAGAAAATGTTACTGCTCAGTTCATACTACAAACCTGAATGTGACCCGAGGAGACGGATGACTCAGCGGAACCACACACCCATTATAGTCGCCGATGATGCCCCGGCGCTGTGGTGAGGCACTGAAAGAGGTAGATAAACTGACTGGGTACACTGTGAGTCCGTACATCAATCAGCGTGTGCCAGGTTGATTGATGCTCTTCTCAATATTTGTATTGAGGATTTCATCGTCTGATACTAATTTCTTCCGCACTAAAATGCTGCTTCGACCCCAGAATGGAGTGTTTATATGTATCACGCTACTTTTTTAAGGCCGTGAAAACCAATGCGGAGGAAAAATATCGTGTAATCGTTAAGTGAGTGGCAGCTCCGTTTTTAAATTGTTTGAATCGGACCACGGTTAACCCTATTCCTGCCAGGCTTCTGGTTACCCCTATTTACGTCATAAACCAGGGGAGGAGAGTGTATTTGGTTAACATAATATTCCAAAGTCTACTCATCCGGCTTCCAAAATTTAACTGGGATCGATTAGTCACATGTTTAATTCCATTAAAAAAACACCACATCATGTACCATATCATATCATTTCATACCATTTCATGTCATATCATAACATCAAATCAAAAACAGCATCATATGATACGATATAGGGTGGCAGTATGGTATGCTTACTTTTGTTTCCCTCGGCAGCCCTGTCAGCAGTTTATTGACTCGGCAAGAGTACCATCAAATTATATCAGAACCCCCTCCCAAATTTTGAGCTTTTGGACCCACCTCTTTAAAATAATGCGATGTCAACTTAACACGCGCATTGGCGGGGGTGGGTATCCGCCCCCCCTCGGGTTTTTCGGAGATAGTCGGCGCTACTCGCGAACGAAAGTCGGCGCTCTACGAAAAACGGCGGCGCTACTCACCACCGCACTTGGTATAATTTTTAACTAGTAATTTTTACAACTTTTGTCAAAATCTTAACGTCAGGTCATCTCAGGTCAGGTCACCAGTACAGGTCAAGTGACCTGACCTAAAAAAGTTTAAGATAGCATAAATCGGAACAGGGTGAACGTATCCGATTGACACTCGTATCACATAATGTGCCCACCGAGTTCTCTAAAACATGTTCGGACATTTTTGATATCGATGACCTAACGTCAGGTACGAGCCATAAACTCTCCATTGGAAATACATGAGAAAAATAGTTTTAACTGAATAACTTAGTAACGGATGGTGATAGAGCGTTTATTTTAGCTTCATTAGCTTTGCTTTATCTATGCGGCTCTAATGATATGCATTTTATCTAAGTTGACCTTGACCTGACCTCAGGTCAGGTAAAATCATTGATTTGACCTAGCAAGGTCATATTGTATATCATTCGGTTCGGCTTGCTGCAAGAATTCTTAGAGTTCCAGTTATTTTTATCTATCTTTACTTGTTCAGATGTAATGACCACAAACCTTCATTTACATGTTATCCTTATGACGGCATGTTTTGACCTCTAGTGACATTAAATGCGACCTGACAAAAAATGGTTTTAAATATTTTAGATGGAGAAGTGGACGAGCTACCCAACGCCGTTTGCCATTTTTCGTTACCTAGCGTGGCTCTCGAGATCTTAGGGAGGGAGGGGGCGGGTACCCGCCACCCCCGTCAAAGCAAAGGTGGCTCAGACCCCCGTCAATGCGCGTGTTAAACTATCATTTTGGGTTCACCACAATCGTGTGGGCAGACCAGTTTGCTTGCATTGGACACCGAGTGTTGACGTCACAACGCCACATGAACAGGCGGATATATCAAGTCCATCTCACTTGAAGGTGAAGGTCAAGGTCAAAGGCCAGGCTTTATTTCCCGCCCAACGCCTGCTATAGTGCTTGTTATAGTGTACTACATTATAGGGGAGTATACCATATTGTGACGTCATAGATCAATGATCTCGAATGACCTCAACCCCACATTTTTAGAAACAAAATTACTGATTACCTTTCTCTATGACACTGGTCCGCCTTTAGCATGTTCCCGACTTTTCCCTCACAATTACATAATTTTCCAATATGTCCACAGCACGGCAAAAATTTGACCTTTATGACCTCGTTTGACCTTGAAGATATTGACCTAGGATAATGCAAAATTTTCTATGATGTAGATCCTCACCTCCACCCACCCCCTCTCAACTGGCGTTTCTTTCAAGCCTCTTAATTTCCGAGATCTCAGAGGGGCTTACGTCTCCCCCTCCAGTGCGCGTTAGTGCTGGACCCTTTTCTAGTGCGGGTGTTAAGAAGCCGTCATAACGAAAATTCAGTAATCACAATTATGGAAGGATATGGCGAGGATAAGGAAGATGAGAGTAAAATGGAGCAGGATCTGACCGGGGCAGGCTCTGCTGCCCAATATGCATGCTTCCAGGTAATTTCACACGCGCCCCACTGGGGGGGGCGAAATTCGCCCCCTCCTGGTTTTCCCCGGATAACGGAAGAACGAAAAAACGCAGAACAACGAAACTCACCGTACCTTATCCATGATCAGTTTTACGCATCTCACCAAATTGTTCAGGTCAGGTCATGTCAGGTCAAGGAGCTATCTAAGGTCAAGCGACCCGACCTCCAAACCTAAAATTGCGAGTTTGAAGCGGTGCCTAAGGAGCATCAGCCGACTAATAAGTTTGAAACTTTCACAATATGATAAGGCCATTAGGGTCTACAAATCTGTTATCTCGGAATTTCGATACTGTTGACCTAAGGTGGGGTCAATTTTTTGCTCACCCCACTAAAGTCCATGGAGAAAAATAGAAAGGGCTCGTTTTCGGTAAATGCGGGATAGATAAAACTGAAAATGCTCATATGGTGTATTATTGCCACGATCTTGACCACAAAGCTGAGTTTTTGGCCATCTGACCTCTCAAAGGTCATGTCAGGTTGCAGGAGCATGCAGCGATTTTTTTGCCAATAACTTCTCACTGAATTGGGATAAAGCCCCCATTTTGCTTGCATTGTGCTTGTATTGTCTCGGGGAGTCGATTGATATGCAACATGACCACACCAGGTCAGCCTGTGACTTTGACCTAGCTCGGGTATCAGGTCATTCTCACAATTTGACCTAGCAAGGTCATATTATATATCATTCGATTTGCCTCAATGAAAGGAATCCAATGATGCATAAATATTTGCTCTAGCTTCGCTGAGTAAAAATCTAGAGGGGGAAAATAACACTGCCCTGTTGTAAGCCTATGGGACCTTATTTGACCTATGCTGACCTCAGTATTGACCTGACATAAAAATACTTTTTATGATTACTCTTTGTCTCGTCAGAGCTTTTAAAGGTCGTCCGTAATTTTTCTCTAGCTTTCCTGGGTAATGAGATACGGAGGGGGGCGGAAATTTGCCCCCAGCGGGGCGCGTGTTAAGGATAAGAAGAGAGATAGTATAAGGATTTTCGGTCTTGGATGCATTCCGTCTTGTGGCTCTGATTGCTGGAAACACACAATGCTGGAGAAAATATACGTGAACTCAGCAACACAGGCGATGGGAGGGCTGTCAGAGCTTTAATGAAGGACATCAGCTTGAAAGGCACTCGTGCTTCGTGAATCTACGCCGTGAAGTCGCTCGCCTCTCACAGAATCTTGTTGTACCTGTAACCAGCAGTACGTCCCGCCGTCCTCGGCTCTGACTGGCGTTTGGAAGTCGGGTACACTGCTGAAGAGAAGCTCACGCGGCCTTCTGTACCCAGAGGCCTGGAAGAAGAGGCTCTGCGTACTCACCGCCAGCCGGCTCTACGTATATAAAATCGAGGTGTGTTGCACGTTTCAGACAAAATTTGTACCTTTGCTCGCGCCCCTCTTCCCCATCCCGCACCCCATGGAATGAAGCACAGATACAAGCCTACAATTGACGATCATTAATAATTATGATTGTTTAATTTCTTACCAGAAGTTATGCGATTGTAGGTAAAGTCTCGTCTCGCGTCATCTGTCTATACAGTTTGACCTACTTCTTATGCCGAGCCTACTTTTGTACATTTCTATTTCTGTATCCCGTCCCACATCTAGTATTCATATGACATTCTAACGAAAAACTGAGCGCGTGTTGGCGCGCTCCAGCCTCAGCGGTGAAACTAACGACAGCGGCTCTGTTCTACAGCACACTTCTGGCAAGGAGACGGCCGTTGTCGACATTGATCTGGCCATCTTCAACGGCTGCCAGGAGACGAACTCCAAAGAGGCGAGGAAGACGCCATATAGTTTCGTGATATTTCAGCCCAACGCAGCTTCTGTTGAACCAGTGAGCATCCATTTCCAGTCTGATATTGATTCCAGGGAAAGGACTAGCCCTCTCTTAAATTGTGTCTTACAGAAGCTTACTGTATCATTTGACAGCAAACAGTCGTGTGGGACAGCTGAAGGTTCTGGTCACCCAAACTGTAGAGCTTTCCAAACATACAGTTTCCATCAGCATTTGGCTCAAAAACAGTTTAACATGCATTGCTAGGTGGGTCAACAGGCGCATGACGGGGCGGGTACCCGCCCCCTCGGGTTTTCGGAGATAGAAAAAACGGCGGCGCGTAGCGCCGCCGTACCTAACATACCTTTTCCCTCATCATTTTTACAACTTCTGTGAAAATTTTGAGGCTAGGTCATCTCAGGTCAGGTCACCAGTACAGGTCAAGTGACCTGACCTCAAAAAGTTTAAGATAGCATAAGTCGGAGCAGGGTGAACTTATCGGGTTGAAACTGATATCACATAATGGTCCCACCGAGTTCTTTAAAATATGTTCCGGTATTTTTGATATCGATGACCTAAGGTCAGGTACGAGGCATGACCTCTCCATTGGAAATACATTGGAAAAATGGTTTTTGCGGAATAACTCGATAACGGATGGTGATAGAGCATTTATTTTAGATGCATTAGACTTGCCTGGACTTTGCGGCTCTAATGAAATGCATTTTATATAATTTAACCCTGACCTGACCTCAGGTCAGGTCAAATCCTTGATTTGACCTAGAAAGGTCAAATTATATATCATTCGATTCCGCTTGCTGAGAGGATTCATATGATTCAAGTAGTTTTGCTCTATCTTTACTTGTTCAGATGTAATGGCCGAAAAACTGAATTTACATGTTATCCCTATGACGGCATGTTTTGGCCTCTCGTGACCTTGAATGTGATCTGACAAAAAATGGTTCAAATGTTTCCGACGGAGAAGTAGATGGGCAGCCCAACGCCGTTTACCGTTTTTTCGATACCTACCGTGGTTCTCGAGATCTTAGGGGGCGGGTACCCGCCCCCTCCCCCGTCAATGCGAAGGTGGCTCAGACCCCCGTCAATGCGTGTGTTAAACAAAAGTGCGAACGAGGGATACGCAAACAAGATGATAGCAAGATGAACTAGCTGAAATCGAAAACGATTGGCTGGTCGTCGACTAAACCGTTCCTGATAGTCGAGTTAAATTTTGCGAGAGTATTAGTCTGAAAATCGATACGGAACGAAGTCGGGATTTACGAATTTTTGACCCGATTGTATCACGACCCTTCGTTCGCTCCGCAGAATTGTATACCCTTCACCGTCGGTGGCTCTGAGGGAACCACACTCCCTCGGTTTTTCGCGAGTGATTCTGACTCGATTCAGATGAGAAAAGCGTTGCTTTGCAGGCCTCTAGGGTGAGCAGTTTGACAACTTATGAATCAAATTTGGCATCAGGTCAGGTCAGGGCATTGAGTTATGATGCATTTGCAAGCCCATATAAGCCGATTCTGTTCTTCTAAAATGAGACTGACAAAACCTCGGCTTCTAGAAAAGCTAGATCATGTTTCCAAACATCATTCGATAGCCCTTGAAATGAAAAATCTGCATGTTGTATCCATTCTGAGGCCAGGTCAATAACAATGTAACCTGAAATCACCAAAAGTCACGATTTTCGAACTAGTTTGTATCTATAAGATTGAACGAAACAAGATACAGGCTCAAATGTGGTACCATGCCAATGAGCATGACATAAGAGCTGGGATGATATACGATATGAACTTGAAAGGTGATAATTTTAACTCTCAAGGTGTTTTGCATATCATGTGAATCTTTGGGCGAAGACAAACACATTAATTCCTTTAGTTTTGTGTTAACACCCGCCCCGCTGGGGGGGGAAATTCGCCCCCTTCCTGGTTTTTCCCAGATAGCTAAAAAAAGAGACCCATAAAATGAAACTTACAGTACCTTATTCCTGATTAATTTTACACATCTGACCAAATATTTGAGTTGACACGCGCACTGGAGGTGGGGGGGCCTCGAAAGGCCCCCTCCCACCTGTTTTTCCGAGGTGGCCGGAGAACCGCTCGTAGCCGAAAACACGATGCTTTGCCACATTAAACAGAGTTTAATAACGCGTTGATTGGTGAAGATTTTTTGAAAATCGGTCGACAGTTTTTTACTTATAGGCCTTTAAAGTCCGACCTGCATTTTGAGATCACCGTAATCGCGTAGTCGGACCAGTTAGCTTGCATTGCAGACCGAGTGGTGAAGTCATAACACCATATAACCGGAATTATATGCCAAGGTCACCTCACATGAAGGTCAAGGTCAAGGTCAAAGGTCACAGGTCAAGGTTATGTATGCACTTTCAAGGTCACTGACCACAGTGCTTCCGGTCAAATAACGTTACCCGGTCGGACGTACATTATGCTATGACATCATCGATAAGGTACCCCAATACCAAGTTCAAGGTCAAAGGGCAAGTTCAAAGGTCATTTGCAAAGGTCAATCCTCATTTCCCGCCAAACAGTGGCTATAGTGTTAGTCAAAGTGTACATTATAAGTAGTATACTATATTGGTACCTTTCAGGTGAATGACCTTGAATGACCTTGACCCTAAAATTGAAGAGAAGGCTCTTTGAGACCTTATCTATATAACCCTGGTCCACCTTTAACTTATTCCCGACATTTTCCCGCATAATCACGCCATTTACCAGTGGGTCCCTAGCATGGCCAAGTTTCGACCTTTATGACCTCGTTTGACCTTGAAGATATTGACCTAGGTCAATAAAACGTAGTCAAGATATAGATCACTATAACCCCCACCCACCTCTCAAATTTTGTTTTTCTATGCCTCTTAGTTTCCGAGCTCTTAGGGGGCCTACCAGGGCCACCCTCCAGTGCACGTTAGTGCCAGACCCCCTCCAGCGCGGGTGTTAAGGTCATGTCAGGTCAAGGAGCTATTCAGGGTTAAGTTTTCCGACCTCAAAACCCAAAATTACGAGTTTGAAGCAGCGCCCAGGAAACATTAGCAAACTGATCAGTTTGAAACTTCCACATTATGATAAGGTCATTAGGGTCTACAAATCTGCTATCTCGAAATTTCGATATTGGTGGCCTAAGGTGGGGTCAATTTTTTGGTCACCCCATTATAAGTCTATGGTGAAAATAGAATGGATTTGTTTTCAGGAAATACTGGATAGATAAGGCTGAAAACCCTCAAACTGTCTATTCTTACCACTATCTTGACCATAAAGTCGAGTTTTTGAGCATGTGACCTCTCAAAGGTCATATCAGGTCATGGGAGAAGAGAGCGATTGTTTTGCCAATAACGTCTCACTGAATTGAGATAGAGCTCCCATTTTGCTTGCATTTTGTTTATATTGTCACGGGGAGTCGATTGATATGCAACATGACCATACCAGGTCACTCTGTGGCCCTGACCTAGGTCGGGGTCAGGTCATTTTGACTATTTGACCTATCAAGGTCATATTATACAACATTCGATTTGCCACGATAAGAGGAATCCAATGATGCATAAAGATTTGCTCTAGCTCTCCTGAGGGAAGATCTAGAGAGGGAAACGTGCATTGCTCTGTTGTAAGCCTATGGAGCATTCTTTGACCTATGCTGACCTCAATACTGACCTGACATAAAAATTATTCTTATAAATTATCTTGTCTTGTCAAGAGCTTTCGAACGCCGCCCGTAATTTTCCTTTAGCTTACGTTGGGAACGAGATACGGAGGGGGCGAAAAACGCCCCCAGCGGGGCGCGTCATGCAACGGACCCCAACGGGGTGCGTGTTAAGTCTAATGGTTCCCGAGTTAGAATGAGTTTTCTAAATGGGTCAAAATTTGATCCATTCTGGCCCACTGTGATGTCACAACTCTACCGAATATGTTTCAACCTCGGCTCCAGAGAATAAGACGGTAGATCGCTTTCAACGACGTTTCAATTTGCGTATCACTTCCGGTTCCCGAGATAGAAGGGGGTCTTATTGGATTGCCCCAGGCAATGGGGGTACGAAAGGGCCCAGGTGGTACTGGTTTAATTTATTTGGTTCCACAAACAACATTTTGGACGTCACGCACCAGAGTGGGGACGGTAACGGTACTTCATGAATATTATTAACACGCGCATTGACGGGAGTCTGAGCCACCTTCGCATTGACGGGGGGCGGGTACCCGCCCCCCACAAGATCTCAGGAACCACGGTAGGTAGCAAAAAACGGTAAACGGCGTTGGGCTGCCCGTCCACTTTTCCATCGAAAACACTTGAACCATTTTTTGTCAGATCACATTTAAGGTCACAAGAGGTCAAAACATGCCGTCATAGGGATAAAGTGTAAATTAAGTTTTTCGGCCATTACATCTGAACAAGTAAAGATAGAGCAAAACGACTTAAACTAGATGAATCCTCTCGGCAAGTCGAATCCAATGATATATAATTTGACCTTGCAAGGTCAAATCAAGGATTTGACCTGACCTGAGGTGAGGTCAGGGTCAAATTATATAAAATGCATATCATTAGAACCGCGAAGTCCAGGCGAGTCTAATGCAGTTAAAATAAATGCTCTATCATCATCTGTTACTGAGTTATTCCGTAAAAACACATTTTCCCATGTATTTCCAATGGAGAGGTCCATGCCTCGTACCTGACCTTAGGTCATCGATATCAAAAATACCGGAACATATTTTAAAGAACTCGGTGGGGCCATTATGTGATGAGTTTCAATCGGATAAGTTCACCCTGCTCCGACTTATGCTATCTTAAACATTTCTTTTAAGTCGGGTCACTTGACCTGTACTGGTGACCTGACCTGATATGACCTAACCTTAACATTTTAAAAGAAGTTGTAAAAATGATGAGGGAAAAGGTAAGCAAAGTACGGCGGCGCTAAGCGCCGTCGTTTTTCTGCTATCTCCGAAAAACCCGAGGGGGGTGGGTACCCACCCCCGTCAATGCGCTAGTTAATCCAATTAGTTGGGAATGCAATTTTTAAGAGATATATAGTATTTGTTGAAAAGGCATTGTGTGGAGTTCGGATGTCGTATATGTTCGTTCGGACTTACTCCGCAAAGAGTTTTTGGGGTTGGAGCTTTCGAACTGTAATACAGTTTGAAAGCTCCGACCCCAGAAACTCTTTGTGGTGTAAGTCCTAACGAACATATAGTATTTGTGTTACTTTGATATATCCAGCTTTACATACCTACACTATACCCATGTATACATATACCCACTATGCATATGTATATATGCATACCTAGGCTTCGTTTAAACTGTTAAAAAAGCATCGGCAACTTACGGGAAAGTTGAATCAAAATATTTCAAACGAATTTTGTGCTTATTCGTGGCATTTACTAAGTTGTTTTGTGAAATTCGAAGTTGCCCTACTTCATTAGAAGAAAGTCTACTCTGGAGCCATTAATTATCACACTTTCCGATCATGTTGCTTGTTCCAGACAGTTGAGGGTTTTTCTCAAGTTCAAAATATAAAGCACTTACCGTTAGCTTGCTAAGAAAAATGATAATAAAATAAACAGGAAAGCAGCCTTAATATAAGTAATGAATAGAATAGATAACAACAACCCTAACAAATTACCGTAATCTGATAAACAGCCTCCCACATGGGCAACCCTCTGCTCCCACCGGAGGCACCACTTGTTGGCAAACAAAGGTGGCTCTGCTGGAGTCGGTTTCCGGGGTCGCCGTCCCGTCGTTCCGCTCCTGTCATAGTTTTATCCCCACTGCTCTATGTCGGCGTCTTTTCTTTGTCTATACATGCATACGGTTCCAATAGCAAAACAGACCTGGTTTCCGCTGTTCGCCACTTGGCATCCCAATGGTTCGTCTCGTAATATTTGTTTTATTCGGATTTCATTTGAACGCAGCGTGACCGAGTATGGTAGTATTGTTTATTTTCACTTATAACCTTGTCATTATACTTTATCAGACTAGCTGCATGTAGCTGATCAAAATTGTTCCATGCTCCGCACGTGCCAGATGGATGCAGCACGCCCAATGAAGAACTATCTTATGGTGTTACATGCTCAAATCAATTTCCAAGCATTTTATATTCATTTGATATAATTTATGAACAGTCCGTTTTGAGACCTGATCTCGTGTTTATTCCGGGTTTTTTCACTCAGCGCCATACCCGTCAGTTGCGTCACGTCTTCGCCGCCTCGTCCCGTGCCGAGATGGCCGACTGGCTTCAGAAGGTCAGGGCGGTGGTGCGCTCCATCGCAGAGCAGCGCCGTCACAGCGACTCCACCGTACTGAGCGCAGAGGTGAGAATCCACCGCACTGAGCGCAGAGGTGAGACTCCACCGTACTGAGCGCAGAGGTAAGACTCCACCGTTCTGAGCGCCGTCACAGCGACTCCACCGCACTGCGCGCAGAGGTGAGACTCCACCGTTCTGAGCGCAGAGGTAAGACTCCACCGTACTGAGCGCAGAGGTGAGACTCCACCGTACTGAGCGCAGAGGTGAGACTCCACCGTCCTGAGCGCAGAGGTGAGACTCCACCTGGCCTCACAGTTTATCTTGTTGCCTTCAGCCACGAGCTGATCAGCGAGCTGGATTTTAAATTCCAGGTACCTGGTCTCCTCAAAGTCCTCGTGAGACTTGTACTCCAGCTAGGAGTTAACGTGTTTAAGATATTAAACCTACTACTCCCAAGTAGGAACGGATGTTGTAACCGCAGATGGCCAAGACCAAAGGAGTCCCGCAAGCAAGGCAGGGGGCTGACTGTATCCACAATATATCTGAGATTATCGTAAGGGGCCCGGTCGCGGACACAAAGATCGCAAGTGAGCCACATGGACCCCCCGGAAGCATTTCAGGAGGCCTGTATGGCCACAGGAGGCCTGGGTGAGCCGCAGGGGGCCCGACTGGGGTCACAGAGGGCCCGGGTGGGATACAAGGAAATTATCTGCAACTGCTGAGAACAGGGGCCCAATTTCGGCATCAGTGAGCCTGGGATAATTCTGAGGGACCCGGTCGCAGACTCAGCGGTTTCAAGTGGACTGCAAGTGGCCCGGAAGAATGTCAGGGTGTCCAGATGGCCAAAGGAGGCCCGGGTGAACCGCAGGGGGGTTCGGTTGCAGTTACAGGGGGCCCGGGTGGAATACCGGGGACCTAAAACTGCTGAGGACAGGGGGTCGGCTTGGACAGCAGTGGGCTCTGAAACGATTGTTAGGTGCCCGGTCGCGGGGTTCGTGGGACCTCAGAGGTAGGGGCTCCGAGAACAACTCTGGGGACCACCGAGATTAAATTCGGGGGCCCCGGTTACATTATAATGGCCCCCTAGACCTACCTTCGCGTGGTATTTGGAAGACAACTTGCGGGACCGGGGTATAGCTGCAGCTACCGCCCCCTCCCCGCGGGGGCCCGGCGGCTCCACCGGGAGGCGTTTTTCAGTGCTTAAGGTAGGCCCAAGGGGGGCTATTACCCCATCCCCCCTCCTCGGATCTGCCCCTGGCTTCAGTACCAGAATGACAAGCATCGCCTGTTCCAATCCATATTTTCTAGTTTTATAAAAATTAAAAACAAAGGAAACCACGAGGAAAACAGATTTGCTTAGCAAGTGCTCCTCATCAATGATGTCTCATTACATCAAAGGATTATGATATGCCTGGGATACCGTCCAAATGTTTTAAGTATAATGATGTCACTTTTGTCGTCATTGAGTCCTGGCATATAGAATTCTAAACATAGCATTTTCGAAGGAGATTATTCAGCAACAAAAATGCTAAAAACACCAGATAAAAACTGAGACATTTCCAATAACTTAAGCTTTCTGTTCATATACTTATCAAAAATAGTTTCTGTCAGTAACATTTTTAAACTACATACCTTCCTCGGAGCAACCGCTAAACTGTCCGGCTCCCGCGCCTATCGTCGAACAAAGGGAATTTTGACTCAATTGCCCTTGAGTTTAGTTTATGATTTTGACACCAGAAGAAAGCTAGAATGTCAGGCTTTCTATACATAACTGCTATAAAAGGCTACGAAATCGGTAGGAGGTGGTAGAGCTATTGCAACCTGCGTATAGATACCTTTACGTGGGGACTCAAGAGGATATTGTGACGTCAAAGCTAAATTACCGTGGATGACCATGACTTCAAAATTTTGGAAAACATGTTTTGAGTCCCTCTGACTATGAGTCTTATCTGTTTTTAGTATATTCCTGACTTTTTGCCGCTAAATCTCGACATTTCCCGATAGGTCCAGCATGGCCAAGATATGCCTTTATGACCTCGTTTAACCGTGAAGATATTGCCCTAGGCCAATTGAAGTTGGGTAAAATTTAAATATTTGTAGCCACGACCACTCCCAAACAAGCGTTTTTTCTAACTCTCAGTTTGCATATTAGGTGGTCAGTCTACCAGTGCCTCCTCAGAGCGCGTTAGTGCCCCCTCCAGTGCGTTTTATACCCCTGTAACAGCGCGTTAGTGCCAGACTCCTCTCCAGCGCGGATGTTAAAGATGCTTAATGAAATAGCAGAGTAGCATGCTTTTAATCTAAAAAAATCTTGTTATTTAGTTAGAACTAGTGTAACCATTAACGGGAAAATTAGAGGTCACTCTGTTTTTGTAAGAAAGGTAAGGTTCGGTGGACATGCGTATGGTTTATTATACATGTGTTACGGAGTTGTGACCATATTTCTTAACTCGATGCTGCAATCTGCAACGAATGAGTTGTAGACATACACACCTATTTCTAGTCATGGTGTGATTACACTGTAACATCAAGTGCCGTGATCGATTCCAGCACACAATGGCCAATTTATGTAAAACAATTTTCCGTCATCGTCAGTTTTGGTTGAAACTGACAAACGAGCTTGTTTACTGGCTCCTCGGTGCTTGGTAGTTTTTCTTGGTCGAAGGTTGCTCAGGTAATGAAACAGAGGTCAGGCGAGTTCTGAAGTTGTACACGCAATACATATATATATATATATTCTTAAAATCTGTGAAAATCAATAAAACGAAAGAGGTTATGCATTATTAGGAAGATATGAATATACACGGGGAACAATACATTTTTGATGTCCTTATCCCTAAGGTTGATCCGGCCATTCTATATTCTCAAACGTTGATAGGTTTTGGAGTGCTGAGGCTAGGAACATGATTATAGGTTGACAAGGTATATGTATACTCGCCTGTCTCCTCGAATTCTAGATGTAAAATACACATAGATTATATATTCGGACACAGCCCTTCGTGAGAATAAGGTAGGTCAAATCTCAAATTTTCAGTCATAGTGTAGCGAAACCTCGAATCGAGCTTCATACAAATGTCTTTTAGAATGAATTCTTATGAACTGGATGTCGTGAATGTCACGACATCCAATTTTTAAGAACTCATTCTAAAAAGCATTTGTATGAAGCTCAATTCGAGGTCTGACTACACAATGACTGGGAATTTGATACTTTGTTTATTTGTTGAGAATTTGAGATTTGGCCTACCTGATTCGGACGTTGGGCTGTGTCCGACCATATAATCTAAGTGTATTTTCCATCCAAGATTCGAGGAGACAGGCTAGTGTATATATTGTCAACTTATTTTCTATTCTCTGTTAATTTACATTAACAAATAATACTCTTAAAGCAAATGTATCTTTTGAAGACTAGCAAAGTCCCTACAATCTTACAATATAGAGAACTACAGTATTTTTGGCGGCCTGATCTCTTAATAGGGGTCTCTAAATAGGTCCAGTTAAGTCAAATGGGTAGCGTTTCGGAAGCTGTTGGATTCTTTCCCCGACTCAAAGTCCATACAAATGAATGCAGTGGGAGGTGGAAGGTAATAAAAAGGTGACGTGTGAAATGTGTCGAATTATTTTATCCGAAAAATCACCCATAACGTATATGCTGTCACAGACATACAAATGGGCACATATTGTTCATTTCCGTCGTCCAACGCCTACCCACAAAACATGTTTGTGATGACGCTCAC
The DNA here is from genome assembly GCA_034440635.1 of Lepas anatifera. Lineage (NCBI taxonomy): Eukaryota > Metazoa > Arthropoda > Thecostraca > Lepadidae > Lepas > Lepas anatifera. The sequence continues at coordinate 47,958 of JAOTON010001221.1, read as the reverse complement.
ACACAACTCGTCTAACCCAGAGAAAACATTTCAAGCACGTTTGGCGGTCAATTTCGTTTGGTGCTGAACCATGCCAAATGACCGTACATCGAACGCTTCCAACCATGGAGAAAGCGCGCATTTCGCTCGCTTTTCCCACTCTTCAGGCCAGACAAGCGGTCGCCCCAAGGCGTATCGATAGGTGACCTTTGTGGCTTGAACGTGACCCTGGTGCGAATCGACTACAAGCTGTGAAGTTATTCAAGCACGGTTTTGTAGATTGGCGTGGATCAGCCGGCGGCATGCTTTAGTGGCGGGGAGGGAGGGAAGGGGGCTAAACGGGAACGGGGGTGTGCTTAGCCCGCAGAGGTCTACGTGGTATGAAAAACTTACTGAACCAGATGTACTGGGGTTTTATGGGGCGGCATTTGTCATATTTCTGCCGGTGGGATCGGGATGATATACTATTCTTCTTAAACAAATATGCCAGGAATTATGGAATAAATGCGACGCTACAACATGTGTAATGATATAGCAGTAGAATCTACAGGAGAGCATGTATCGGACTAGCCAAACGGGTGGAAGGATGCGCTTGCGCTTGTGCGATGTCAGCTCTATAACCAGAACTAAGTTTTCTGTGTATATGTCATGTGTACGGGATATTACATCTATAATGTATACATATAAACGTAGGTATACGTATTTCAGCTCACGGTATGCCACACAAAATTAATAATGGATACATATATATATATATATATATATATATATTTCTCGTAAACCACGTGTGCTTAATAATAGATGTCATTTATATCGGTAAGGTTTGGCTTTAAAAGAAAGCTCTACTGCTTTCAGTGTGACTCTCAAGCCTTACGTGACAAGCACTTGGGTGCAGTTATACTTTTCTCCCCGATAACATCTCTGGATTTCTCTTATCGCCTATCACCTCTCAAAGTACTAAATGCTCTAAGTACTTTTTGAATGCATTTTCCAGAACGCTATGAGACAATTGTTGCTCCTTCTTCGGCACCATTATGTCTCTTAACCCGCGCCCCATTAGGGCTCCGAGCCACCTTCACCCTGGTGGGGGAGGGGGTATGCTTGAACACCCTCTGTCGAATTCGGCCCCTATGCAGGATAGCGAAAAAAGCGAACGTTGGTGGATAGCTCATGCCAATTCATGAAGAATCTTTATCGGTCCCTTTTTGGCTCAGGTCAATATTGAGGCCATGAAAGGTCAAAGAAGTTTTATTATTTGCTCCTCTGTGTTTTTAAGCACCATTGGCTTCCTCTCGTCACAGCGAAACGAATTGTGTATAATATGACCACACTAGGTTAAAACACAATGACCTGACCTGAGGTCAGGTCATTGTGTAATTTCTAATTAATATCTAATTCAAGGTAATTTCTTGACCTAGCATAGTCAATATGCATATCGATGTCCAACTGCAGTCCAAATGCAGTCCAAATACAATGGTATCAAAATATAAGCTTTATCACCATTGCATATGAAGTTATTGACGTAAGTCTGAAAACTGCTTAGTAGCCCCAGATGACCTCTCAGAGGTCACAGGTCAAAAATTGCAGCATCAACCTGGAAAGGGGGCCAGGATTCTATGATGTGAAGGATATCAAGGTATTATCAGCTGTATCTGCACAAATACAGCCCAATTCCTGTTTTCACGTGCATTTCCAATGGAGAGGCCATGATCCGTACCTGACCCCAGGTCATCGATATGAAGAGTTCTGGAATTACTGTATAGCACTCGGTGGGCCCATTATGATAATCGCAGACTTTTGGCCAGATTAGTGAGGTGTTCCACGTACGGCCTATCTATGTGAAATAACTAAGCAAAGTATAGTGGTCGATGATACAACCTGGCAACGCCCACAAATTATTCCATTTTTAGCTTAGAATGAGTAGGAGGGCGAGCTCATTGGCGGACGCAGGGGGGCATTCCGGCCATACCCCCCCAAAGCGCTGGAGGGGGGCAAACTATCTTTTGGCTCCCGCCAAACGCTGGAAATTTAAAAAAGATGTTTGCACTAGGTCTGTAGAGCAAAAAATCTTCGCCCCCCACCCCAAGGACGAGAGGCAGACATGGGTTTGCCCCCCCAAACTGGGGTCTGCGTCCGCCCCTGAGCGAGCTGCAGGTCATTTTGGACCGTACAGAGACGTCCCATGGCCCCTTCGTTCCTCCTCCCCCTGGTAGGAATGGCCACTGTTTTTCAAGCTTATGTAGCACTGAATGATGCAAATTTTGAAAAAGCAATGATCTTCTGACAGGCCACGGTTTATAAGGCCAACTTCCTTTATATTCCACTAGACATTCATTATTTTCTGTAAGTGTTTGAAAAATGTAGTTGATGTGGCAGTATCTGGAAACAGGCAATCTCCTGGAAATGGCCTGGCCGCACGCGCCACCGCCTCGCCCGATTGGGCTCCCCTGACTGCTGGGGCTATTGGATGCTGCCCTGATAAGCTGATCGCCGGCTATGAATAACCATTTTATGGCACAAAGAGGTGATGAGCTTTAGATCACAAGCGAAGTGAACCGGCGTGTGGCGGCCGAGATAAAACATAAAATGGTCAGAGTGAAAAGATAGCCGTCGGGTTGTTATTCTCGTGTCCCGTCATCCAGTCAAAAAGATGAATTATGCCTCTCTCTTTTTGAGAGACTATCAATATGCCGGGCGGTGGGGAGTGTTTTTCACGATATGCGCGGCGTTTGTTGCTGCAGGAGACAGCAGCTGGTCGTCACTTTGTCCCAGCAGCTTCGGCGCTACCCTCTGGAGCGGCGCCACAGTCCCGGGTAGGCTGGGGGCACTATCGCGAGCCACGTCAGGCGCGCGGCAGAGCTCGCCGACACCTACAGCCTCACCCCATTACTAGCGCCCAGTCCAGCAGTCCTCCTCGGCACCGCCGCATCTCTGAGTCCACCAGCCAGCCAAGTCTTCTGCTCGACGCTTCGCTGATGAGCAGGCAGCACAAAGACAGGTGTGGGTTTGGACTGATGCTGGAGTGCATGTTTTCTGCACTACAACATGTGTAATGATTTAGCAGTAGAATCTACAGTAGAGCATGTATCGGACTAGCCAAACGGGTGGAAGGATGCGCTTGCGCTTGTGCGACGTCAGCTCTATAACCAGCACTAAGTTCTCTGTGTATATGCCATGTGTACGGGATATTACATGTATAATGTATATGTATACATATAAACGTAGGTATACGTATTTCAGCTCACGGTATGCCACAAAAAATAATAGTGGATATGTATTTCTCGTAAACCACGTGTGCTTAATAATCGATGTCATTTATATCGGTAAGGTTTGGCTTTAAAAGAAAGCTCTACTGCTTTCAGTGTGACTGTCAAGCCTTACGTGACAAGCATTTGGGTGCAGTTATACTTTTCTCCCCGATAACAACTCTGGATTTCTCTTATCGCCTATCACCTCTCGCCCCCATACTTAGAGCGAATGGTGGCTCAGGTCACTTGAATGTAGGGATTTATCGATGTCGACAGATTTCTTATATCCGTCTAGATCGCAACAGCTCCTTTCCTTTTGATATATGTGCATGACATTAGGATCAATTCGTCAACCTATCATTTTCATTGGGTGGTCTTTCAACATACCTTGGGTGTAGTTAGAGTAATGTTCAATTATTATTCCGTCTTAATCAAGCTCCTGAGAAAGCGCCCTGGGTTTTGCGATGAAAATTAAGGTAAAGTTCAGAATACTTGATTTGGCTACGTGCGAAGGTGTCTAAAAAGGCCTCTCGCTTTAAGGGTTTTCGTAGTAGATATTGATGGTAATGCAGTACCCCGAGATCAATGCCGTTGCTGATCTTATTCCGCGTGCTATGTGTAAGGCAGCATGCCTGATAACATCCTTTTGTTACTAGGCAGGCTACATCGCATGAATAAAGCTGGGACCAAGTAGGTTTATATTATGCCCTCAGCCCTGCCAAAGCAATATTTGTTTAATTTGTTGATAATTTGACAGAATATACGCGTAAATTATAATAAATATTCATGCATGTATTTTGCGTAGAAAATACGGTTGTACGCACGTAAATTTACGATTGTAAGCACTGTAAATTTGCAGCTTAGAACTACCCTGAGCAGTATATACGAGTAGGTAGACGTATATTCCAGATGTGAGCCACTTTTCGCCAGCTCACAAGCTGTATTACCATGCAGCGCAATGTCTTAGGAGATATCCAGCGCCACCGAATATGGCCAGAGATAAATGAGTTGCCGAAAAAACATTCTGCGAGTGACATGCTGGAAATGGGGGTGGTATGTGATTGTAGTTTTCAATATACGATTGCGAAAAAGTTGCACAGAGCATAGTTCCTACATCTGTCATCACAGGGTGAGCCTGAGGCCCACGCCAGCTATTCTTCCTCAGATTGTCACGCAATCTAGTGATAAAACGGAGAAAAACAGAACGATAGCCATTTAGCGCTCACGCTGCCAAGCGATTCCTTGTCACACACTCACAAAAACATGCACAAGCGGTCACGCATGTAACTCAACCGGGTGTATTTTCGAAAAAGATTTCTGGAATTGTATTTCAAAATGTGTTGAAGAACTTGCCAGAGGCCATTGATGAACAAGTGTGATGTATTAGTTCTAAAATTTGCAACGTGCTTTTAACATTGCAACTTCTTGTGATGTCCATTGCGAGAGACGACCTTCTTGGGAGAAGAGGCATGGAAATAAAAACATGTAGCTCCTGAAGCTAGTCCTAATGAAACGTTCTTTTGTACCTCTTCTCTTTGTGAAACAGCTTTGGATCTTTATCAAATTATCTTTTCACTAGCCATTCCCTAAGTATGATTACGTGCATGCTGTTCATATCGTTGATACATATTTCATGTTATTTTTATCCATCGCATTAACCATGGGACAAGACCCATTTATAGTGTAAAAGTTACATACAATTTGAAGATCAACTGAGATTAGAGCGGGAATGAGGTCTATGCACGTCAAAAGCCAAAGCCCATAAAACAATGTAAGCACGTTTAGTGAGAGGTGCAAAATATAAATGACAAAAACATGTAAAGATAAAACCAAAACTAGATCCAGTCACGAGACACTGAACTAGAGCAGACAAGAGTGCTGTATCTATCATATACATACATATGGCACATTAAAGGCTAATTGTCTTCATTCGTTGTCAGCTTTGTACTTACAATGAGAAGGATTGCAGTAAAAGGATTAATCTGTCATGTATCTGAGAACATTGTGCATAAGCATCAGATCATACCTAATGCCTAATGACAACAGTCAGTCCTGGAATTGAATAAAGAATTGCCGACAGATTCAAGATGGGACAATTCTAGGTTTTGCCTTTTCAAGGGATTATTATTTCTTATTCTTGAACTTTATAATCACATTTATATACATAAAAACCTACTTAACTTGCACAAACAAGCTCTCCATTCCCAGCTGCGGCTTGTTTTGTTGTTGTGGTTGTCGGCTAAATCTCAATACAATCCCAGCGTCAGCAGTAATGATAACGTGTCGGATGGGCCAGCCGACGCGACGGTGCAGCCGCTATAAGGACCCCATGGTTACGTACCAGGCATCACCTGGCTCTGCTCGGGTATCAACAGCGTGGCCTACATCGCCATCTAATAGCGAGGGCAGGACAGAATTGATCAATACTGGACCAGCCGGCGGAGCAGACACACCCACGTCAGCCCGACAGCTTCACGGGTCTCCCGTCAGTGTCAGGTCGCTGTCGCCATGCGACTAATGAACCCATCCGATGCTTAAATGTACCGGGAAGTGATACAAGTCACTTGTACGCTCAGGAGCCACTTCTTACCCAGTGTCGTTGCTAAGGCGTCGTCAAGGGGGCGTGGCTACCAAAATTGGCTGCTTAAAGATCGCATGTTTAATGCATGGGAAAGGCTGACCCTAACGGAGCATGACCCGATGTTTCTAGCTCTCTGACTATGCCAATGCTCTCAACGGTTGAAAATAATCGGAAAAGTACGAGCAATCCTCCACAAACTGTTTTGTATCGGTGAAACTTAACCTCGATCCTGGAGGACATAGCAAGCTAGCCACCCGCATTGGTCATGCAATACCTACAATGAAGATGCCCCCGCGCCACTCCATCACTCTGTCACTGTAAATGAAATCGACAAGGAGCGGCCACTTAGCCTGTCACAGTAATAAAGTGCATGGTCTGCAGTGTGCAGGTTGACAAACCAAAGTCTGGTCAACGTGACAATATTTTACTTCGAATTTGTTCAGAGCAACAAGTTTTGCCGAGTTCAAAATTTTTTACCGGATAACTGGCAACATACTTGCTTGGGCTTGTTCTAGTTTCTCATGTCAAGCCGATCAACAAGGCTCTAGCTTGTGCTGGAATTTCATTAGCATGCCCTACATTTTCCTCGTTCATAGAAGAACTAGCTTATAAAAATACGTTTTGGCGGTACGTGTAATTTTTGTGACTCTTGTTCGGTTCGCAACGACGTTTTCTTGTGTCTCTTACGAGGGCAAGTAAGGCTGGCTCGCAAAAAACTTGTAGCAGGTCTGGAACTAAGCGTCTGCGTGGGTAAATGAGGCTGTAGAGACCTTAAACTCGCTTGTATAACTGCAGTGACTTTTCGTAATGTTGCACGCGAAATGGAAAGACTGAATTTATTTACTGGTGTTTTGGTCAATGAAAATAAAAATGAAAACCGTATGGTAGCGTATTTTGATTTTGAATGCCTCAGCTTTTGCCATCTTATTTATTTCTGCAAAGCTTTGATAATATAAAAATAACTTATTTCAGTAAAAATTGGTAGACAATTTTGTTATGGCTAAGCAATATAGTGAAACATTCAGAAATGTCAGACAATTGTATAAAGGTTCAGAAATGTTTTCATAAGACATGACCACACATAAGAGAACAATATTGCAGCCTGAGGAGGGAACAAGTTGCAGCCTATCGCCAATGGATATCAGCTGGTTGAAACCGTTGCATTTTGAAATTCCAGAGCAGCCGTTCAGAAAGAAGGGATAGATACGTATTACCAGAAAATCCATATTTTAACGCAGAATATTTATATCCAAATATTGCATTTAATGGCTAATTTTAAGGCTCCATCATTTTCTGTCATACTCTATAGCTTCTGTTCCAGGGGACCGTTTGCTAACCCTGCTAAGAAAATCGCCAATTTATTTCATTTATGATGCTTAATAACATTTCAAGATCACATCATTCTCCAAATATTAAGTGCCGAAGAAGTATTCCAGGTGGGGTACTGACAACACTCCTGTAGTTAATCCTCAGCACGGTGGTAAACTTCCGCCGACAGTGTGGACAGTGACAGTTAACCTATACAATTTGGATTTAATTTAGTTCAAGCGGTAGACAGCCATGGAGTAGCTTGCGTAAATCAGAAGATCTAATGACAGCTAAGCATTGCCTGCACTTTAGGATACCTTTGATGTGCTACTCTCAGATTGTTGCTGTACCGTTAGGTACAGGGACACATTCCACGTAATACTATTCACATGCAGATACCGACAACCTTAGTACATGCTGATAACCTCCGAACACACACACACACACACACACACACACACACACACACACACACACACACACACACACACACACACACACACACACACACACACACACACACACACACACACACACACACACACACACACACACACACACAAGCTGGGTAGAGTATAAATGGACTATGGCGCCGGCTACATCGATCTGCTAATAAATTAACGCTCTATCAGACCAGTGATCGCCGAGGCTGAGACCGGGATTAGCCTGTTTTAACATGCTACATTAATTACAAAGGCCCGAAAATGGTTCCATGCTGCCGTGCCCAATTCAATAGCTTCCAAATGTGCAATGTTGACTGTACAGGTGTGAATTTCAGAACACCAGCGTGAGCGATAAGCCGGCACTCCGCCGTATATGTTTTATTGTTGTTTTTAGAAATAGTGAACTTAAGATTTAGGAAAAATTCGAGAATATATAAAATCGGTGCCCCATTGTCCCACATTTCAGTACACGAACCGACCCAGATGCCAACATTTTGGAAAATGTATAAAAAATAGAATACCTGTAAATTTAATCCTTCCAAGACGTTTAGTATACACGTTGTAATGCAGTAAGTTTATGTCCTTTGCGACAGAGTCGATTTTTGTATTGTAAGGAGATGGAATAGGGGCTTTAGGGGGAGTTCATATGCATACAACTTAGTAGGTTCAGCGTTCCGTTGGCGCTTTGGGTAGCACCCTTCCGATTTTTTTGTTATTTTCTTGCAACCCAACGGCAGGTGTAATAAATAGCCATCAGGATCTACATCTTAAGCATTTGGAGCCAAAGTTCTAGCATCAATATCCAATAATCATAATATCCAATACGATCATCCCATATGTATATATATATATATATATATATATATATATATATATATATATATATATCCAACGCAACTCTGTTTACTTTCGAATAACTCGGCAGCAGGCAATTTCCTTTACCAAACACTTAGGGGAGAGGGTGGTAAGACGGGCATGGTAGGTAAGACGGGCACAGGCTCTGTAGACCAAACCAGCAATGGTATAGATATCCCATCACTTGCATAAGTGTGTGTTTGGGTGCCTGATCATGAGCAAAAAGAACGAATTCCTAACCTTTATTGTTTTTCCAAAAATTTGGAAAAAAATATTGATGGCTCAATCTTCTACTGTTAGTAGTTTTGTTTGTAGCGGTCTGTCAGTGTCTGGTCATATTTTGAAAGTCAAATATGCAAAAACTGTCAGGGGAGAGCGTTAACATGCATAAGGTGATTGAAGTCTTATATTACGCTTACATGATGATCGCCAACAATGAAATTTTCTAGAGTATTGATATGGGACAAGATGGGCACGAAAGGAAATATTATATTACCATAAAGTATATACTATTTATCGCTACTGTTTTTACACATTAAACGCAGCGGCAAAACCCTTCAACGGAAGAGTTGGCGACGCCATTGACCGGCAGTTGGTGCTCGATGCCCCAAATATTACATGATTAAAAGGAATCAGTCTCCGAAGGTCCTGCAAACCGGATTAGGAGCTGTATATTATTGATTGTTTGAACCCAATGAAAAATTATCATTTTATGGAATTTCCGCAAAATAATTGTCTGCCGGCTGTGTTATCGAAATAATGTTTTGCAAAATGTTTCAGACGTCATTTTTGCTCCATATGGTATGGTTTTTGTCAAAAATGTCTAGCATAAGGTGAACTAGTTTCAAAAGCCCGTCTTAGCCCACCTGAAGCCAATTTCATAAACATCGTAGTAAATAGTATGAACTATTTACCACAACACTTCGAATGAACTAGTAACTATTTACCTCAGTTTCAAAAATCGAAGGCGAGCTACGCAGTTAATTCAAAAGCTAAGGTAGTTGATTTTGCTGATCGTAGTAAATAAAGCTTGCGTCAGCTGACTGAAGCACAAGAGTATTTTCAATTCTGTAAAACTATGAAATAATAGCTTTGTTAAAATCCGCAAGTAAATCGATTATTATTGTTTTTAATTTAATTTTATCTGGTTAATAGCCCAGTACACGGGAAACTCTCAGATATCAATGTGTGGTTTTTTTATGTGTTTTCCTCCACTTCTTGTTCTTGAAAAAGACAGCTGCGTACCTAATCGGACAAGTGGATTCAGGGTCCGATCTAAGGGGAGGTGTTTTCGCTGTATCTTCCTTGTTGTGCCAATTTCCTGAAAACCCCTATTTTCAAAATTTGGGGTAAGTTGCGACTTCTTCCTCTACGTCACTACCACCAGCTCAGGTCCCTGTGAATTCCTCGGCAGGGGCGGATCCGGGATTTTCTCGAGAGGGCAGGGCAGGTGATAGCCTCAGGTGCTCCCATTTTTAGGGCCAGCTTAGGGCCTGGTGCTCCACCTTTTTCATTCAATGAACGTTAAACCTCTCCAAGCTGAAAAAAATTAGATGCAGTGACGAATCCAATGTTTTTCAAGGCGGTAGCGATAGGGGTGGATCCAAGAAAAGGGGAAGGGCTGAGCCTATCCACTGTACAGAAACGGCACCCGGAGGGATGAAAGAAAGACTCCGGATGGCCGATAATCGTTCTAAAAGTTAATTTAAGGAACTTTACCACGACTCAAATGAGGAGCTCGAGACTCCTAATAATATAACTGAGGACCACTTGAGTTTATGTCAGAGGCCCCAAGAGTCAGTTTTATCCCCAGTGTTGATTACGCAAGCCCCCAGATTTGGCCTCAGGGCCCCAATTGCTATTCTTAGGGGTCCCAATTGTTGATCTCTGGGAGGGGGCATAGTTGACTTCAGTGCCCTTAAGAGATTGTTCTCGGCAACCCTACAGTCAGGCGCAGATTCAGGGAGGCAGTGAGGGGCGATTGCCTCCTTGGGTTGAGCCTAAGCTTCGCATAGGACCCGCCGCAGCCCCACCCCTAGTGATGTCTGATGGGCATTCCGGGGAGCCCAAACACGACCCGAAGTTAGTTTAGGGGGTCACAAGAGTTGGTCTCGGAGGCCCCAGGAGTTGGTCCTGGGGGTTCAAGTCCCCCCTCCAGCGCTTTGGGGGGGCATGGCCGGAATGCCCCTCCGCCCCTGCATCCGCCAATGCCTATGCTAACCAGCCAAAATATCTCAAATCGTCGGGAACTTTAAAAAACCTCCAAATCTGTCGGGTGGTTAGGATAGGACTATTAAAATTGTCTAAACCCATTCAATTGGTAAAAGTTCCTACTCATTTTCCACATTCTTAATAGAAAATACTAAAATTAGCAAAAAAACTTCTAGTTTGGCACCAATGGATATCATTATCCTTATTTTTGTGCTCTGATCCTTATATGTGGATATCCCTATTTTTCGTGCTCTGAAGCCGCCTATGGCAAATCTAAGTGGAATGACACAAGTCTATTAATTTTCAAAACTCTAGAACTGAGACTGTCTTCGGGTTTTCAATTATCAGACTCGCTCAGGAAATTAAGGTTATCGGCAGAAACCTATAACAAAGTGAATACCGAACCACCAATTCTCATTTTCTGGAGTCACCATTAGTAAAGGAAATTTATTATTGGATGTAATTTGAGATTTGTGGACGTACAGCATACAAATAGTGCGTGTCAAAGTCAGCTCGACTGGTTCTTGAATAAGACTCGGTCTTGAATTCAGATGATTTAGGTCACAGGTGGAAATATACAATAACATGAAAAGCAGCCCCCTTTTCAGTCCTCGCAGCCGCCAATGACAAAAACGCACTAGAATGAGAATAAGTGATATTTTATTATTATGTTACATAGTCAGCCCAGAATACTTAAAAATATAGTTTGCAATGGAAGAAAGCGACCTGGTTCCCATACCATGCGGTTACTTATGCCAGCTTCTGCAGGTTTTCATGATTTCAGTTTTTGGAGGTGGGAGGGGGTAATTGGAAGGAACCCCAAAATTTATATATGGATTTTGCTCTATGGCCAACAAACAAGATTGGAGGGGTACTTTTGATATTCGAAAGTGTTTTTAAGGATCGTGGCTACTTGTAGTTGAATACAAACATGTAATATTAGCTTTCCATGACTTTTAAATGCATGTTTACATGAAAAATCCCAAATTTTGAAGCTGTTGGCTATTTCAAAGTTTTCATGCATTCTGTGCTCATTTCCATGAGGGTACGTGGTTTAGGATCTGAAGTTCATGAGGCTAATAAATAACCTTAAGTCAGTTAGATAGTAAATGTCAAATAAATATCATGTTTCCAAGGAAGTTTAGAGTAAAAGGAATGAGTAAAGGTTGCACTAGGCTGTGTTTTTGTTATATCTTTGTCCCCTTGACATAGATCATAGGCATATTAGGTAAGTGAATAAAATGAAATGGGAGAAATAGTTTGGTACTTAAAACACAAATTAATGTGGAAAGGTGAAGAGTTTTGTTTCTTTGGCATCTACAAATCCACTGATGAAGGTATGCAACTTTTGTGGTTAATTCTGCACAAACAGGCATTGAATTTAAAAGAAGAGGAAGGGAAAATCAAATGTTTTAGTCTAATTTGACCAGTCTGCTGTAAAATTCATTTTTCCCTTATTAATATCATTTAAAATTATTGATCAACAGTGAGCATAACACACTGTGTGAAATAAATGTAAGCTGCCGAAATTACAACGAACACCACATCGCTTACTTGTTTGTTTTCCCCCACACTGTTCTGATCTGCCCGCTGTTTGATCCATGCTTCAAAACGACCTCCTGACCAAAACCGCTGTTCCTGAACTTGCAGGGCAGCCCAAATGCGATTCGCTGATGCTCCTTAAAAAACGTTTTCGCCAAAATACTCACATCCCACAAATCCACATTTAAGCTTGACACGGGACGGTGGAAGGGGCTTCAGCTAATCGGAGCCATTTATCAGCCCTTCAACTATGGACGATGAAATCCAGGCTCAACCAGTTTACTCAAGATGTATACCAAAGTAATGCAAGAAAACATAATAAAAACACAACCTTGCAACGTATTGCCCCACCACACCACGGGATTCTAGGGCCTTGGTCTCCGCCATATCCACAACGCAGCACACCAAACCGCAGGGCTGCTTTTCAAACCAGATACCTTTTACACCGGCTTTGCCGCAAGGCCGCTGTTCAAACAGCGCCCTTGCGGCGCGTTGAGCGTACTCCAAACGAAGGAAACGAAGGAAAAAAACGTTTTGCCTGTCTAAAGGCCTTTACGGCGGCCTGTCGGGCCAAGCTGTCGCGTGCTATGGAATACAAATCGGGCCCGACAGGCCGGTGAGGAATTTTTCCAGCAGAGGATTTTCTGGGTGACGTTTAAAAGGCCCTCTGCAAAGGCCCTCTATTCAAAGGTCCCTCGATTCATAAGTCACTTGATTTTCCATCGGTTCTTGCCGCACACTGGCTTGATATGGGAGAGGTGCAAATTCATGAAAAACTTGTTGGTGAAAGAGGTGACAATTCTAATATTAGGTTTTTAGAACAAAAATATTTTCTGTTTCCTTTCAAGATTTTTCTCACAGATTGTAAGATCTGTCGCAGGACCATACCGTGCCCTAAAATCTGTCGGGCACTTTATGACCGAGCCCGACTTTTTCAGCTCTGATGCTAACATAAGAGTCAATAGCCGACACAGATAATTTTAGCGACATCTTTTTTTCTCGGAAGGACCTACCAAAAAAGTCTATAGATGTACTTTCGAAACAGAAGTTTTGCCGCTTTTATATAGATAGCAGCAAAATATTGTTGAGTGTTTCCAGGGAAAATGATATCCCATCCCCTAATTCGTTCTATTTTTGTTCGTCTAATTAAACAGTAATGTGTTTTTCAATAAACCTGGAATCATTGAACCATCCCCATACCAAACCATCGGACCAGATCCAGTATTTGATGACCTATTTAAAATAATATTGATTTCTAGCTAAAAGCAGAACAAAATATGTAAACACGCCCCGTCTCAATCAGAAAATTCCAGTGCCACAATTGCTCGGGCAGCTTTCTAAGTAGAGATTAGATCAAGGCGAAAAAGATTTCATTTAAGTGGTGGTTACCTATATTATCTTGGCTTTCTCAAGGGATGAATGTATCCTATCTAATCAGTTTCAAAACTGCGGGTAAGTCCGGAGCGTGATTAGAGATACTGCCCCCTCCCGGCTAGAAATCCGTGGCTACGTTCCATATTTTTAACATTGGAAAAAGAGACTCCACCTCCCACTTTGGACTGTCCAGGTAATTTACCAAAATGTTTGTGTGGACTTCGGAAACCTTACTGCAATAAATCCAGGAATAGGATTCATATTCAATGGCGGATCCTTGGGAAAATTTCGAGGCGGGACAGGCAAAAGTTGGTGAAAACGAGCAAAAAGTTGTTGAATAGCATAGGCCAAAGTCGGCTGAAAGTAAATAAGATGCTGCTGTAAGAAATGGTAAAATGTCTAGGTAGGTAGGTACGTACTGCTCCATCCCCGCCTACTCAAACCTTTACGGCAACACCATTTAGAAAATAGGGTAAAAGAGCAATAACCAGACCAAGAGAACGGTAAATGAATTAAGCAGAAGTAATTTTCCCAACCCGATTGAAGAAAATAGTCGTCAAATAAATAATAATAAAGAAGTTAAATTTAATTAACCATGCCCCTACCCATAGCTGTTTACCTACGTAGTAAATACTACGGAGTGGGGTTACACAGAATAAGTATATAGGAAACAGAGTTATTTAATTTATATTTAAATATAAATTAAATAACGTGTGACCTATATCACATACTACGGATATTTACTCAGCGGCGTTTATGAAATTTACCAACCAATCAGAGCGCGAGTTCGGGTGAGCTACGTATTATTAACTAACGTAGTAAGTGCTGAGGACCCGTATTTACTGAGCAGCGTTTTATGAAATTGGTGCTTAGTAAATACTAGCTAGCTACGTAGTATTTACTAGATAGAGCGTTTATGAAATTGGTCTCAGTTGGGAAAAGACGGACTTTTGCAGCATTCTACGGCAAACGTTACTGCTCAAAGGAATAAGCATGGATCCTAGTATGTTTACGCGCAGGGACAAATAAATGTTTGCTGAAGCTACAAGCGAAATCTCATCACCGTCATATGAAAAGTGAGTGAGACACACAGTCTCAAACACAACTATGCCCGTCTTACCACCCTCTCTCCTACTTAGACCAAGCTAGTGAGGCTCTGCACACGTTAGGCATAGGGATAATTCCAATCCCCGAGGCGGCTGAGTCCTCTTGTCTGTCCCTATACACCTTTTGGGTTGAATTTGCAGTGTTTTATGTTTGAGAGCTGCCACCGGCGGGGATAAGGCTCATTTACTTGGAACCCAGACAAATGCTCTTGGCTCAGTTGGTTGTGTTAAAATGGTGTAAGTCGCTGTCGTTACATACTCGTGTTCTGTGGTTAAACCTCATTATCACTTGTGGTCCTAAGACAAGTTCAAGCAGATTAAAAAGTAAGAAAACCTTATACATCAGCAATGTTTCAAGCAACCATGAAGTGCAAAAGGCACCGCTGTTTGCATTCTTGAGGGGAAGGGGAGGTGAGAGTCGTTTCTGAAGGCGTCGGGTGTTATGTCAAAGGGCGTTGGGGAGGTGTATGGAGGTGACGATGATCGATCGGGAAGAGGCAGGCAGGGGGCACCTGTTCCTGGTTCGACTATGAATAGTTATACATTGTATTCGTGCCACGTCCAATAGACCTGCAAAAGAAACATTTTGAAGAGTGCATTTGTCTAGGCGGGATATGAAAGAGAGTTTTCCGGTTTGAATATTGAACCCAGGATCCCATGCTACCAAGTCTGCGATTCGCGTCTTGAAACCATGTGATCACCGGAAATCTTTATGTCATGCAACATACTTGACCCAAATATTGGAACGACCGTCATCCCGAATTAAACTCATTCGGTATCATTGACTTAAGAAGCGTAATTTCCACCGAGAGAATAGTGATCAGCCCAAGCCTTCCTCTAACCCACTCCATGCTAAGGCCACGTGGCAGCTTTTCTATGTCAGGCTCTTTTCATACAATGTAGCAGCTGCTCCTAATCTGGGATTTACTGCGGACGGCTATCTGAATCTCCCGTAGCCCGGACGGCTTCATCGGCTCAGAACCGCGCTCCAGTATGCTTTACGATGTCCATTGACTACAAGTTAGTGTAAAATTGAGTTCGGGCGTGTCTGGCGTGACCTCATAAAGTAGATATGATGCTATTGGAGGATTAAACGTGCGAGATGGCAGGAAAAAGAAGCACCGAGCTTCATGTCAGTGCATTGTATGGAAAGCATCATTAATAAAATCATCCGGCGATTATTTTCTAGAATTTCCGTCAACGTCTGGTATAAACCAAACCAGGAAACAGATGGTACATTATTTATTTTAAGTATTTTTATTGGTGTATGTTCCATAAATGTTTTTGGCTTAACTTGTAAGCTTTTTTTACACGCAAAGCGCAGCAAGTAACGCCATTTTCCTCTGTGCCTTCCAAAAATTATGTAGCAGGTCCGCTTGCGCTTGTGGCATTTTGGCGCAAAAGCTATTGACAACATTGGCAGATACCAGGAAGGATCGGGGAGCTTAACACCCGCACTGGAGGTGGGTCTGGCACTAACGCGCACTGGAGGGGGGCCTGGTAGGCCCCCTAAGATCTCAGAAACTAAGAGGGTTAGAAAAACGCCAGTTGGTAGGTAGGTGGGTGGGGGCTATAGTGATCTACATGATGACCAATTTTCATTGACCTAGGTAAATATCTTCAAGGTCAAACGAGGTCGTAAAGGTCAAATATTGGCCATGCTGGGATCGATTGGTAAATGCTGTGATTATGCAGGACAATGGCGGGAATAAGCTAAAGGCGGACAAGGTTTATAGAGAAGAGGTCTCAAAGAGGCTTCCCCACAACTTTTGGGTCAAGGTCATTCAAGGTCATTGACCTTTAAGGTCACCATATGGTATGCTACTTATTATTTACACTTTGACTAACTCTGTAGCCACTGTTTTACGGGAAAATGAGGATTCACCTTTCCCAATGACCTTTGACCTTGACCTTTGACCTTGAACTTTGTATTGGGGTATCCTACCGATGACGTCATAGCATAATATATGTTACACGGGGTAACGTCATTTGGCCGGACGCACAGTGGTCAGTGACTTTGAAAGTGCAGATATGACCTTGACCTGTGACCTGTGACCTTGACCTTGACTTTTATGTGAGGTGACCTTGACATATGATCCCGGTTATATGGCGTTATGACGTCACCACTCGGTCTCCAATGCAAGCTAACTGGTCCGACGGCGCGATTACGGCGATCTCAAAATGCAGGTCTGACTTTGAAAGCCGACCAGTAAAAAAACGTTCGACCGATTTTCAAAAAAGTCTTCACCAATCGACGCGCTATTGAATTGTGTTAAATGTGGCCGCGTATCATTTTTTTCGGCTACAAGCGGTTCTCCGGCCACTATGGAAAAACAGGTGGGGGGCCTCCGAGCCCCCTCCAGTGCGCGTGTTAATTACCCCTCCCCGAAATGTCAAAGCGCCTTTAGTTCATACATAACCGGAGACCATTCCGAGGCAATGATGAGGAGCCTGGAGCCCCTAAACATGAATTCCTGGGTCCACCACTGGTTGGCAATGTGCGTTACGCATTCGCAGGTGAGTTAGTTTAGCAATGAATCGGAGGAAAAAATTCACAAAAATTAGTCAATAAATCAAATGATTACCTCTTCCCTTCTGTGCATGCGCAGAGCCTGAAAGGTAAAATAACTTATATCCACCTTTTAAATATTAACACGTGTAGTATTGGGGTCCTAAAGTGCCCCCAACTATTTTTCCTCGGTGACCAGGGAACCGTTTGCAGCCGGCAATCGCTGCTGGGCGGAATTTGAAAACAAAACAAATTATGAGCTGGTCGATTAGGAGAAGGCATTTCAAAATCTGTCGATGATTGTTTTCAAAGTTAGATCTATATTTTGACACCGTCGCAATCGCGCGGTCGTACCAGTTTGCCTGCCCTGTAGACCGAGTGGAGAGGTAGTTACGTCATATCAGGCTGCATATCAAGATCAGCATACATGAAGGTCAAGGTCAAAGCTTACAGTTCAAATTCATTGACCCCAGCATTCCGGTCGGATGGCGTTATTCAGTATGAGGTATGTTATGGTATGGCTTCACAATTAAGACCACTCAATGCCAAGGTCAAGGCAACAGATTAAGGTCAAAGTTTTTTCCAAGGCCAAACCCTTATTTTCCGTCCAAAGGCTTCTATAGTGCCAGTTATATTGTACATTATTGGGAATAGCTCATATTGTTACATCATAGGTCATTAACCTTGGATAACCTTGACCTCAATGTTTTGGAGATTGTGTGTGGCCTCCCTCTATGACTGAAGTCTGCTTTTTGCGTATTTCCGGCGTTTTCCGCATAATCACGGTATTTCCCAATAGGTTGCCAGCACGGCCCAGATTTGGCCTTTACTACCTCGTTTGACCTTGAAGATATTGACCTAGGTTATTAAAATGTTGTCAAAACGTAAACTACTATCGCTATCACACAACCCCGAACAGACGTTATTCTTACCATATTGGTGTGTTTAGATCTCAAGGGGGCACTTTAGGGCCCCTCCATTGCACGTTGGCGCCAAACCACTCTCCACATCGCGTGTCAAATATACATTACATATATGTTAGAAAAGGGATGAGGTGCTAAATGGCCCTAGTCCTCCATTATTAGTTCTAAAATGTTCAGATTATAGTAAAACAAAAAAAGCAAACATTTACTGGTCAGTGTGTGAGGATGGTAAAAATGAGCCAAAATGGAACATGTTTATGCTTCTAACGGGGGGAGGGGACGAATACTTTTTTTGAGAAAAAAACAATTCATTGGCTGGCAAGAAAGCTTCTTTTACCATAAGCCACAGAGCGCACGGTTAGTGGCCTCTGTTTGACCTCAGGACCAGTTTCAAATTCAGCATCGTCTATGACCCCCGGATAGTATGGTTTTGTAATGATGTTTTCAGCCACGTGCCCATCCAAATCCACTTAATTTAATACAGAATCTTCACTGCGGAGCCCACCTCTAGACATTGCCGTCGCCCTCATTTTACACGCTCCAGAATGGGGTCACGCTTCACTTACCAATCGTTGAAGAACTAGATGACCAATAAGGCACTATTTTAGTACTAGGCTAAAGTGTGGGTAGGTACTCGGGCTGAAATAAATACTGTTTGCTGACGGATATACAAGTAAGTACATTTCATCGCCTCTGAAGCTCACTTGCACGAACTTTACCACAGAATAAGGGACGATAACAAAGCTTTCGAGGTCAGAACGGCTAAATGATCAGCTGTCTACTTTTCATTATAAGCGCATACATATCCGGAAGATGGGTGCTATATAACCTTAGCAGGATAATGCGCCCTAAAGCCCAAATAACTAACAAACGGACGTCTGTGGCAGGGGCCTGGGAATGGCGCGTGCCAACAGTTCGACCTACGTGTACAGCTCTAGTGATGAGTCCGAGTCATCCGGCGGCTCGTCGCGGTGTTCGGTGGTCCGGAGGCTCAACACCACCATGCCGGAGATAGTGTTACCGCGCCGGTCTGCCAGCCCTCCAGCGACACGCTCTGCAACTTCCACTGTCGACCGCACTCGAAAGAGGACAGCAGTGGCGTTCGCGCCCAGTGGGCCTGCTGGCACGGCTGCAGGCCCAATGCCGTCTTCACAACCTCTTCGGCAAGAGCCGAGCGCTAGCTGTGGCAGCGGAGCGGCCAGCAGTACTGGAAGTTCGTCTCTCACCCAACTCACCTCGACTCTGACGAGAGAGGGTAAATGCTGGGAAGTAGTAAAGCGGTATCAGCCGGGACGTATAATTTGTAAACCCGTTGGAGATGCCGAAGTTTAAAAATGATGCCAATAAACACAATAAGAACAGATATAGACAATATAAGGCATATTTAGCCTTTCCAATAGCATAAATAACTGCTTAAAACTGGTTCACACCTCTTAACATAAAATCACAACAATTTAAGCGATGTTATAGTACTGCCTTAACAGGTAAAAAACCCGAGGGGATTAAAATAGTTAAGAAAATCGGAAATAACTCGAACCTTAAATTTTGCAAAACTGACACTGGTACCTACTGGGGTGCTGAGAATCCCTGTGAGGTACAAAATGTTTTACCTTAACCTGGAAACCGTTGAGCTTTTTTCGTGCTCACCACCGCCTGGGGTGCCCGATCGGGGGGGGCAACGATCTCGGGAATCGGAAATGGTACAGAAAAATGAAACCGCACAGCAAGCATCCTAAGTTATTTCTTACCGGTAGAACGGCCACGATATGCTCGTGCAAGCGCCCTGCCGTCTTCTACTCTGGAGCTGAGTTTGAATCATTATACATACCTGGACTCCACAGTGGGCCAAAATTGGTCAAATTTGGGTCAACAAATTTCTTTATAACTCGGGAACCATTAAGTCATAAAGGCATCAATGTGTTTGTCTTGACCCAAAAATTCCAATGATATGCAACACGACCTTGTAAGGCCCCATTGGTCAAGAGGTAGGGGTAGGAAGGGGTAGGAACTCGAATTTCCCCCGCCATTGCCTTGGAGCAGCCTCTGACAATGCGGGGTGCGGTAGTGGGTGGTCAGCGTAGCTGGCTTCCACGCAGCCGACCCGGGTTCAAGGCCCGGCGGCTTCCCTGAACAAGGAGCAAGCTGGCTCCCGAGAAACCCTTCCAACAGGGAAAGAGTTGGCGACGCCATATGACCCTGGCAGTTGGTGCGTCGATAAGCCCCAATAATTATTATTATGCCTCTGACAATGCATTAAGTATAGACACTCATTTCAGGGTGGGGTGGGGCCCATGCCCCCATGTATTCGCCACTGCACTCCCATTAAGGTTAGCATTTCGGTACAGAATACCTACCAGTTTGTCACTGCGGTACAACATACAAATACTTGGTGAATAACGGTGCAGCATACTCCTCAGAGGGTGTATTGCGGCACAGTGCAACCAGTCCTGTCACGGACCCGACTGCGGTGCAGCATACCAATACTTGGTGTATAACGGTGCAGCACACCAATACTTGGTGTATAAGGGTGCAGCACACTCCTCAGAGGGTGTATTGCGGCACAGTGCAACCAGTCCTGTAACAGACCCGACTGCGGTACAGCATACCAACCAGGTTTCACTCCGTGTAAGGGTAGTATTGCGGTACAGCATACCCATCAAAGTGTGTATAACAGTACAGCATGCTCACCAGCAGTGCGAATCAGTTCAATTACTTCCGGGGACTTCCAAAAACAACAACTACAATTACTCCCAGCACCTCATGGCCTCTTCATACACACCACCGCTTGATGATTGTAGCTTTGGGGCCTGTCAGGCGCCAACGCTTTATGTGGGAAGTGATACGGAAAACACCGCAACGACGCTGGAAGTGCTTTACCGCCTTCTACTATGGAGCCGAGTCTGAACCATATCCGTTGCCTCGTTACATCACAATGGGCTAAAATGGGTCAAATTTAGACCCATCAAAAATCACTTATAATTCAAGCAACATACCTAGACAAATAAAAAGAGATTGATGTGTTTGTCTTGATCCAATGATTAAAATGATTTGCAGTATGACCTTATAAGGTCACATTACCTTAGGTACAGGTCAAATAATGTCATTTCAAGTTCATTTTGCATATAATTCAAATTTTGCGATCATGCTCATTAAAATGATACCAAATTTAAGACTGCATATTGTTTTGTTTAAAAGTTATAGGTACAAAAATAGAAAACCCTAACCTGTGGTGACCTCTGGAGACCATGCTATTAACGTGCCCTCAAAACGGATGACGGAACGCGTATTTTTCATTTCAAGAGTTTTCAAATGCTTTGAAATGATCTAATTAAAGTTACGTATGTCATAAGTCGATGACCTGACCCAGATGTAATTGTTTTTTTCCCATAAGTTCTCAAATTAATCACATTGGAGGCATGCTAAGTGACACATGTATCATATTGATCAGCCTAGAATCATTTGTAAAAACCGAGGAGAGGCTGTATCCCAAACGATCCTAGGCGGTGATGAGTTAGCCCATCACCGCCTGGGCGGTCTGATCGGACCCCTCTATTTTTTATGATTAAGAGCCGATTTAAATGAAACGTGCTTCGCATTGCAGGCCTCTAGGGTTATCAATTCGAAAACATATAACTAGAAATTGACATCAGATCTGGTCACATCAACTAGTATGGTGTTATTTTAAAATCAGTGTAAGTAGATTCTGTTCCTCCAAAATGAGGTTGACAAAACCAGGATTTAGCTTGACTTTAAGAAGAGCTAGATTAAGTTTCTAAACATCATTCCAAGACTAAGCTTTTAAAACAACTTGCGTGCTGTCATAAATTTTGGGGTCAGGTCAATACCAAGGTCACCAGAGGTCACCAAGTTTAATATTTTGCTCGGAATTGTTTGTGTCTATAACATTTGAACGGAACAAGATGCTGTCTTGAATTTGGTATCAAAGTAATGATCATGACCCAAGAGTTTGTCTGGTGTGCAGCATGCAATTGAAAGGTCATTATTTGAACTTGACCAAAGTTCAACGTCATAATGTGGTCTTACAAGACCATGCCGCATAGCATTGAAATGCGTGGCTCAAGCCGAATGCATTAATGTCTTTTTTCTAGGTCTAATAGTTCCCGAGCAAGAGATGCTTTTCTAAATAAGTATTAATTTGACCCATTTTAGCCCACTGCAATGTCACTGGTCGATAGATATGGTTCAAACTCGGCACTCAAGTAGAAGATTGTAAGGAATTTTCAGCGCCTTTTTAATTTTTTCTGAATCACTTCCAGTTCCTGAGATCAGAAAACATTTTTCAGAAAAAAATGTTTAGGCCACCTTTATTATCTTTTCTGAGAACATCCCTCAGTGGCGGCGCTTGAACATTATGACAGCCCAGGCACGATTGGCTTAGAGGTGGGGACGTCACCCAGGCTTTCTACCTGATATTGGACAAGGGCGGATCCAGTATGTTGGCTGGAAAAGAGGGCAAGATCAAGTCGATGAGCCAAAAAAATTACGTTTTAATGTTTGATATAATGAAAATTAAAAAATATAAATAAATATATGTCGGTGGATTGTGGAAACGGTTATGTGGCAGTATATGAAAGTAAAGGGCACAATGCAGGAAGGATTGGTATGTAGGTAAGTAAGCCGGGAAGTACAAGGTACTGATGAGAACTTCCTATTTCAAGCACAGCTTCGGTACTCCTTTTTGACGTAAAATTTCTCGCTGTACGATCAGTGTGTACACAATTTTTTTTAAAATTTAATCCACCAGAGTTTGTACCATGCTTCTTGTTTTTCATAAGGGTTTTACAAGGTAAATATCTTGCTAATAATTTCCAGACAACTGTCCCGCACTAGAGAAGGCTAGACATCCGCGAATACAAGAATGTCAGTAAACGAATCCCCTGTAATTAAGGTCCTAAGACGCGGCATCGCACGTGCTAGTTACCAATGCAAGACTGGTTTGCTGATAGCACTCGCCAGTACTCGCGTCCGAAAGAATGAGGTATTAGAGATGTCAATCAAAACGCACACGTTAGGTTTGCCACGGGGTTGAGCAGATTCAGCGAAATCACGAAGTGCCTAATCTTACACTTGTTGACGGTAAGAGCTACAAGCCTAGATTGTCAGAGATGCAAATCATCGGCTCTTTGACCCAATGATCCGAAGAAGGAATATTCTCTGCAACTTAACCCGCGCCACCGGGGTCCGGCGCCACCTTCGCCCCACCGGGGCCATCGATGGCCCCCTCTAACTCCGAAAATATGGGCGTTAGCGCAAATCTGCAAAGTGCAATAGAAAGCTAGCGTGAATTCAGTAAGAAATTACTTCGCATGTTTTAGTGCTCAGGTCAATGGTTTGACCTCCAGAGGTCAAATTAGGTCAAGATCGGCTATTTCCACTCAAATATGCAATGATTAAGCAAACTGGGCATAACTCTTATGTCATTAGAGCTATTGAGGCCTGGTAAAGTACATTTGATAGCAAATTGCCAGTACTTTTTCCGCTATGTGCAACGTAGAGACCTCCCGCCAGTGGTTTGACCGCCAGAGGGCACCTCGTGACCTAATATGACCTGAGGTCACGAAAGGTCAAAAAGTGACTTGCCGTATATCAAATGAAAGCCAGTGACAAGACAAACACGATGGTGTTTTTTCACCGCTCTAGCTCAATTAGGTCAAAAGTTATTGTCAAAATACTGTTTTTGACCTCTGGTGACCTTGGATGACCTTGGAAAAGTCAAAGGGTAAATATGACCCCTGGGATCCGTGAAAGGGTGTCCAAAAACGTTGTTCTGAGCAGTCTGAGTATTTGCAATCATTTTGTGGCTTTTATATCATGAAATAGCTTTTCCCCATGCTTTTCCAATGGGAGAGGTCGCCTCGTGACCTGACCTCAGGGCACGAAATCGAAAAATCCCGGATATACACATTGTAGACCCTGGAGGGGTCATGAAGTGTAGGAAGTTTCAAATCGATCGACTTTGAAATGTAGCTCTTACAGAGCTCTAAACGTGAAGTGAGGTGACCTTGGTTGACCTCGTCTGGTGACCTGACCTTGGGTGACCCGGGGTAAAAATTTCAGGGATGATGGGAAAATGGTGCAGTGAGAGGTAGAGCCCTCAACCGCGGTGCTGCGCCTCGTCGTTTTTCTGCTATCCCGGAAAAACCTTAGGGGCCATCGATGGCCCCCCGGTGGGGCGAGGTTAAACATCGAGTCAAATTAAATGTATTCCTCATAAAATACACACCTACTTCGACTTTTAAAAGAGGCTATGCAGTGCCTAATGTGCTTCTATGGCAGCGCCGCCACTGATACCCTTAGCAGCACTCCAGTTTGAAATTGCACCAAAGTGCCCCACTTGCTTCCGTCATAATTTGGCGTTCAGGGCACACCGGTCGAAAAAGTGTTTAGAGCCTATTTTTGTGAGCATTGTTTTTTCCCCGAAGTTTGTTCCAATTTTCTCTGATTTCTCTGATTTTTTGTGAAGAAATATTTAATGAGCTCACAGTTTTCACCATTTTAACGTAGATAAGGCTGGCTTTATGATGCTTAGTTTGGTGATGCTCTTCATTCATTGGACTTGAAATTTGAATGAACACAGACTGCTGATACTCGTATGTTTTGAAAAGAAATACAAATTTATGTACGAAGATCAATACAAATAAAAGGTAGCATATATCCAAACGGTTCAAAGAGACAGTGACCCGGAAACCGAGTGTGTCTTTCCCCAGCCCTGACGATTCCAGCGCTGGCCACTGGGCTGGAGGATCTGAGGTCGGGCCTTCAGCAGCTGGAGAGCCAGATGTCGACACTGTCGGCTGCAGTGGAGGTGTCCACCACCGACCTGGCTGTTACCCGGAAGGAGATGTCGACTGTGCAGGTCATTCGTCAGTTAACGTCTTTTTATTGTGCGCTTGACGAATAGATACCGTATACTTTTCTTGCTCTCCTGAAGGAGGCTGTAAATATGATTTGTTCAACTTGAGTTATTAATATTTCCATTTATATTTGGATCCTCCTCCAAAAATATTTTGACTCTTTCTTTTTTCATGATTTTGACTGATGCAGAAGAACCGTAAATTTGATATTGACCTCACAGGATTAAAAAGGTAAAGCGCAAACAGCTAGCTTTTCTATGTTGGAATTTGTGGCCAAAGCTAGTTCGTTTAGTGCTGCACACTAGGTAAAATGGTTGTGTTGCGCAAATGTTTAGTAGAGAGACAAAACTGGCAGTAAGTTTGCAATAACATTTTTATTGTTACCTACAAGCTGTGTAAAATTTTTGATCCCCAACCCATTCCAACGGTTACCCGTCCTTCAGATTCTCCTCGCCTGAAGACCTCGTCTAGTTAGGAATACCTGAAGCATTTTTCCCCTTTCGGAAACCGTTTTAGTGATATTTCCTGAAGCCCATTATGAACTTCAAACATCGTTTCTTTGTGCAACGCAGGAACCAATGATGCCCAATAAAGAAAACAGTAATGCACTTTAGACTGATAAAAGATGCCCTATTCAGCCCTTTTATGACATTTTTTATACTTTTGTCCCCAGTCAATATTGGAGAAAATGCACTGAAGTGTACTGTCTTTTGCAGGGCACTGTCGCATCCCTACAAGCATTAGTTGGTGGGCTGAACACCAAAATGGCAGCATTTTCTGGAATGTTCCGAAAAGTAGACGAGCAGCTGATGGATATGTGGACGGTAAGCATGCCTACAATTAAGCGGCAAATGTTTGTGTACTATTAATCTCAAGCTCCTCCCCATGCAGTGTCACTGGATGGCCTTTGATCTGTGGTACAGAGCTAGATTATCTACCAGCTAGGCTGCTACCGGGATAGCTTTCAATCCACACGACGAAAATACAACACACATTACCACACATCTGACGTGCCCTAAAACCCTAACCATCATCGTCACATATTACCACACACAAGGGCTTCCCAACTAGTTCATTTCAATGTGCCTCCTATCTCTGATAAAAGGCTCTGATCTAAGTAGCCTCCTATCTACGGGAACCTCCTTTCTCTGATTCCGAGGTGGCTTTCAGGCTTGGGCACGTTATATATTTCGTTTTGCTATAGCCTTGATCAACATGTTTGTGCTGTTCGATATCTACCATATTTTACGACATTGGTGACGTGGAACCTCCAGTGTATTCTAGGAGCCGTAAATCCACATGAAGTATGTACCGACGAGATCTAATCTGTTCTAATAGCCTCCAAGTGCCACTGACGTCATCGGACATGCTCTCCTTGACCGGTCCGATGGCCCGATCTTGAAGTGAGGAAATGCTAGTTATGATTGCAGACCTAAAAGTGTCCTAATCAATTTAGGGGGGATTCTATTAGCTAGGGAACACTCTTTCATGGCTGGGGTCTTAATGATAATTGAGACTTCAATCAATAAAGATGGAGACTTCTGTCAAACTGGGGCATCCGCTCACCACTTACTTCTTTGGACGAAGTTCCCATGGCATGTTTCATGGGTCCATCTATCTATCTATCTATCTATCTATCTATCTATCTATCTATCTATCTATCTATCTATCTATCTATCTATCTATCTATCTATCTATCTATCTATCTATCTATCTATCTATCTAGCTATCGATCTATCTTTGAAATATTGAACGGGCTAGCTCGTGGAGCTGACCTAAGAGCAGCCATTACAATGTTATGGAATTTATTTAATTATTTGAATGGTCCATTATGCATCAACGTGAACTTAAATATAAGTGAGGTACGAATCAATAACACTGGGAACCCCTTCTGCTCCAGTTGGGACGTCTGTGTCCAAGTCATAAGCGGATCCAGGGGAACAGGGGAGGACATTTTCGTCCATGCGACCGACCCTGCCCCCTGAAGTGGTCAAGGTGTCCTCATAAAAGGTTCATGGCGCCCCTGAAATGTCGTTTCCGATGCCCGGTCTCCGCAGGATGCGAGTATTGGCGCCCCCACGATTAAGTTTGTAGCCTACCTGGTAGGTTTTACCGTCCAAAAGTGGTGCCCTCCCCCTGGTCTAGATGGCGCCACCCTCCGACCATGTGTCCCCATTCTCCAAGCGGCAATCCCGGATCCGCCAATGGCGCCAGTGAATTCACTGGACAGTGCCTCATTAACCTATTCTGGGACCTGGTGTCGAAATATTGACAGGTTCACCCTCTGTGGCTGATATAGATAGTCAGGGACCGCCCAAGCATGCCAGGGACCTAGATAGACGTAGAACCCGTATCAAGGAGATGGGGCAACTCTGACGATAGTGGGTCCCCCTGAGGCCATTTATGTCCTCGGATGGGGCATTGTTGACTTGTTCAGGGACCTTTTTGTCAGTCAGGGGCCTCCCCATACTGATCAAGGGGATCCAAGGTCAAAAAGGTAGTATTTGCGCCTATCAGTAACATATCCATAGTTCATCAAAGTCATGAGACTATCAGAGGCTTGCAAAATCCAAGCAGACCTCATGAGTTCAACGAAAAGTCCTCCTGAAATTTAATGGGGAACAGGCTCCTGTAGACTTATCGCCATGGGGTCCATGACCGCTATGGCCCCCATGGTAGCGGCGCTCCTGATCACTTGCTCCACATTCAAAACGGTGATTATGAATGTGCTCCCCAGGAGGTGGACACCGTCAACAACAACGTCCACCATGTCATGCACGAGGCCCTGGAGTACCAGCGGCAGAACGAACAGCTGTTCAACCAGCTGAGCGAGATGCGGAACCAGCTGATGGCCGCCTTCCCGGACCAGCTGGCAGCGGTCACCTTACAACACCCGACACGGGGTTCTCTGACGCGATCCCGCCACCGCCGCCGGCAGCGCCAGGAGTCGGAGAGACTGTGCGAACTCGATGACGAGCCTCTGGTGTCGGAGGAGGAGGGTACAGCTGTAGAGGCTTCTCCTGTGTCGCTGGAATCAGTAACGGTGAATGCCAAGGAGCAAACAGCTTCTGTGAGAGCTTCACCTCCGGCAGAACATTCCGAAGCGTCGGGCCCCAGCTCTGTAGAGGACGTCCCAAATTGTCGGAAGGAGTGAGGATGCATCTAATAAGAAACCAGTCACCCAATTGTTTTCCGGAAACCGTATATTTCGCGCAAGTACGACGGTAGAAATGAATTGAATTTAGCATTTGTCACAGCATAAGCAAATGTTTTGTTTGCCCATTGACTGTTTTCTAAGGCGTTTTCGTGAAGAACAACTTTGATTGTTTACCCCACCTCACATTTCACATGAGATGCGGCGCAGGGGCGTTGAGACTCGCTAATGACAATGCATTATCACGATTCTGATCAAAAAGTGATTCAGATCAGTGTTAAGATAGCTCAATATTGTTAATAGTTGAAAACGTGAGTGTGTATTGCAAAAACCATGCAGTGACGTGAGTTGAGTGAATACATCGAGCAAAGTCGTCTGACAGTTTGTCTGTTTCGTATACGCCAATTTATTAACAGCGAAATTCAGCGTAGCCGCAACGAAGTAAACAGTCCATCCGCATATTGTTTCATCAAATGGACAGTGTGGACGTGAGCTCCTGGATAAAAAACAGTCGCAAGCGGCGTCAAACATAAGTCTGTAAACACGCCAAGCCAACAGAAGCCCCACATGTCTTGTTTCACAGCAACCGACCTTGTGTTCCGAAGGTTTCCCACCAAACGGTGAACTGAGACCACGATGGCTCAGTTACTCTTCAACGGTTCAGATGTAAGGCTGGCAGTATCGGTCCTAAATGGATAACGTAAACCGACGTACAAACGCAACAAAGAATCAGTATAAGAGAACATTGATACTGCTATAACTTCAATTCTAGCTTTGAACTCTCATTGGAAGTGAGATTACATGCTTTGCTTTATTCTGCAAGCTAAAAAAACAATATGCGCGAAGGGGGTTCTAAATTGCACCTCCCCTTGATATCTCAACAACCAAGAGGGTTATCAAATGTCAATTTAAGGGCTGTGTGGGGGCGATGGAAATGTACATTATAGCTTATTTTTATTGACCTAGGTCAATATCATCAAGGTCAAACGAAGTCGTAAAGTTGAAACCTGCGCCGTGCTGGAGACTTGTTAAGAAATACCGTGATTATGCATAAGAAAGCTGGGAAAATGCTAAGCGGAGAACTAAGATCTAACACAACGTTCCTGAAAGTTTGAGGTCAAGGTCATTCAAGGTCACCCGCCTATGATGTAAGAATATTATATATTCCCAGTAATGTGCAATCTAACTGGCACTATAGCAGCCTTTGAGCGAGAAATGAGGGCTTCACCTTGACAAAAACCTATTACCTTGATATTTAAACTTGAACTTGACGAGTAGCCTTAACTATGAAGTCATAGGATAACATGTCACACTGAATAATGCCATCGGACCGGAGTACTGGGGTCACTTACCTTGACTTGTGAACTTTGACCTTGACTTTGACCTTCAAGTGAGGTAGCCTTCGCATATAACTTGATCATATGAGGTTATTACGTCACCACTCGATCTGCAGTGCAAGCGAATTAGTGCGGTCGCGTGATTGCGATGGTCTCAAAGCATAGGTCTCACTCTGACAGCCTATAAGTAAAACAAATTATTGAATTATTTTGAAAATTTCTTACACAATCTATGCTCTCATAAATTCTCTTGAATGTAGCCTAGTAGTGTTTTCCGGCAGCGAACAATTCTCTTGCCACCTCGGAAAGCTATTGGGGGGGCACTTCAGGACCCCTCCACTGCGCGTCTTAACCTTCGCTCGGGTGGCTGGATTAGTCACAGTCATTACGGGACTAGAGAAGAACCCCTCCAACCAAAAAAAAAACTAAAAAAACTAAAAGGGAAACACACCAGAGGAAAGCATCAAGAGCTCGAAGAACTCCAATTGAAGTTACCTTGATCCTTTTTTGTCAAGTAATGAGGTGTGCTTAAAAAAATCGCATATCTCAGAAACTGAGCGCTAGGACCCTTCTTTGACTACATTCTAAGGGCCTGGAATGATTTTCAGTGTTATTATATCTGTTAGCCGTTCAATGAACACGCATGTTCGAGAGGCGATGTCTATTCAGTCAGGTCCAGGCTCCACTGCCGACCCCCACCAACCGAGCGCAGCGGCCGGCGGCGGTCATGCCGGGGCAGGGCAAACCACGGACCGGCACATGCCACAGTAACAACGGGTTACACTTCTCCCCGGTATATCAGTTGACGACCCGTCAAAAGTCAACAGACACAGACACCGCCCTACGAAAACATTCAACTTAAAGACAATCCAAAATCCGGACACGCATGAATTGAGTGCAAGTAATGACCATTCCAGGTAGTGATCGGAACAGGAATCAAATGGACCATTTAGTGGGTACAAAATCAGTATGCATACTTCTGGCGCCATTGCAGCCAATCCAATGTGAAACTTGTGGGCAGTCGAAAAGAGCAATCACGCACACAGTGGTCAATACACGGTGATCAGAACACAAAATTAGCCAGCAAGTATGCACAAAATCAGTAGGTACACAATACACCAATTTGCCGCAGTTCCTGACATTTCAATGTGATACGTAATCACCAAATCTATCCGGCGGTCTCCTCACTCTCCCTGACCGCCGCTGAACACCCGCTGTCTCGACTGTCCCAAACGACCCACACGGTCCGGAGTCACGGATTCACGAAAGCTGTCGCGCGGACCGCCACCAATCAGTCCGTTCGGCGTCGGACAGTCAGACCGCACGTCATTGTCAGCCAGTCTGCCCGTCAGTCTGATCGGGGAACGCGCTGACCTCCACGCGGCGTCAGATGTAAGTTTGCGTTTCGCGGAGGAGTAAAGTCTGGCTGTGCAGAATAGAACCAGTGTCGCGAGGAGGAGACAAGTCGGGACTTTCCCGAGGACTGCTCATTTCACTTGCCCTCTCCGGGTCAGAGGGTCGCTGCGGTACTATCAGGGGAGCGCCCGGGTGCCCAGGTATGGGAGGATTCAAGTCTGGAATCCTCACAGGGAGGGTCGTCTCCTTGGACCTTTCCGGCCCAGAATGCCTCTGCGGCACTGTGGGTGTGGACACACACAGCTTCAGTCTGTTGTGATGGACGATCTTGATCCACCCCTCCTATTCCGTCCGTACCAATTTTGTAGGTCCACCCTCGTCTTTTTCGAGAATTCTAAAGGGCCCTTCCCACCGCCACGCAAGTTTGGGAGACTCACCCTTCTTGTACGCCTGTCGCCGAAGCCAGACCCGATCCCCGACTTCAAAGACTGTTTCCACTAGCTTAGAATCATGTAAAATCTTACTCTGCTGATGGGATGTTACACTGGCGTCCTTGATGGATTGTTCCGTGTTTTCCACAGTTTCCTGCAGCTGAGTTACATATGACAAAATGTCCCTGTTCCTGCCCACCGACTGTTCAAACAAGACCTGTGCTTCCTCCCCGAACGTTCGATCCAAGGGCAGTTTTGCTGGACGCCCAAACACTGCCTCATAAGGGAGATCCCCGTCGAGTCATGGGTGTTGGCATTCATGGCCAGCACAGCGGCGCCCAAGCAATTGGGCCACGTTTTAGGATGATCGGCACACATTTTGGACACAGCCGTCATCAAAAATCTGTGGCTCCGCCCGAATATGCATTACCAATCGGGTGATACCCGGTGGTGGTGCTCTGTCGAATACCAAGGAATTCGTACAATCCCCGAAGAACTTTGCCCGTGAGGTTGCGTCCCAAATCACTATGTATGGAACGGGGCATGCCAAAACCGAAATCACGTGATTCATCAGTGCGTGGGCAATAGTCCACGCCTCTTGATTCGGTAACGGATAGCCCATGAAAACCGCGTGAATGAATCGATGCATGTCAATACGTATTTGTGGCCGTCAGGTTCACTTACTGGCAACGGGCCAATCAGATCGATATCCAGGCGATCCATGAAACAGCTAGACTGTAAAGACCCCAAAGGAGCCTCAGATCCCCTCGGTGCATCGCGTTTGCGCTCACACGCTTCACACTCCCGGCAAAACTTTCTGACATCGGACTGTATGCCCGGCCAGTAGAAGCGAATGCGGACCTGCTTTCCAGCTTGTCTGCCCCCGTGGCCACCACCATAGCCAGAATGCAGGGCAGTTAGAATTTCACGGCGAAGATGATTAGGTACGACCATCTGCAAGCAAGCAGGTGCGCCTCTTGCCGTCTGCATGCGCCGGTAGAGAACAGGATTGTTTTCGCCACGCACCACCAGTCGTCGCCACTCGCGCAGCAGACGTTTGGCACCGGCAGACTTCAGATGTTTCTCCTGTGGGCGTGACAATCTACACTTCCAAGATTTAATCTCAAATAACCCCTCATCTCTATCCCGCTCCTAGATAGCTGCTCGACTGTCATCCCCTGAACGGTGGTGAACAAACCTGGCTCAGAGCTCGAAGTCATAGCGCCAACAATATATGTGGCATGCTCTTTACATGTTCAGGAGCAGAGTCATCATTCGGAACGGCAGCTTGTCCAAGCAGCAAATTCTGTCCAGCCGGCTCCCTCGATTGTGCCGATGCAACATGCATTTCCGGTTTCCCTGACTCCAGCATCAGCTCCAACAGAATGATCACTGGAGTGAGCTATCTTCTTTCATCTACTGGAACCCGAATCCAACGATAGTGTGTCTCCGTACCATCCACTGCAGCTGTAGAATTTTCAGGGTGAGGATAGCGAGACAGAGCGTCACCGTCCTTGTGAAGCATACCCTTTCTGTGAACGGTTTCAAAATCAAGCTCAGACAAAATCAGTAGCCACCTGGCAATCTGTCCCTCGGGATTCTTGAAATTGAACAACCACTGCAAACTCGAGTGGTCTATCCTTAAAACAAAACGGCGTCCAACGCAGAACTGCCGGAAATGCTGCACACCCCAAACTGCTGCCAGCAGTTCTCGCTTAGTGACTGAATATTGACGTTCAGCCTTTGTCAATGCTCGACTGGCATATGCTATAACTTTGTCACCCTGAGTGAGACAAGCACCTAAGGCTACACCACTGCATCGGTGTCCAAAACAAAGGAGGTGCAGCCTGCTCAAATGATGGGTGACCTAATACGGGCGGTGAAGCAAGAGCAGTTTCAGGGTCTGGAAGCGTTCTCCACATCCGCAGACCAGACGAACGAGACATCTTTCTCGTAAGTCTAGTGAGAGGTTTTGAAATGTCTGCATACCGTGAAATGAACTTTCGCACGTAGGAGCACAAGCCTAGAAATGATCGCAGCTCCTTCACGGACTTAGGCTGCGGCCACTCACGTATAAGCCTGGTTTTCTCTGGACTGCATTCGATACCTCTCCGCTGACGCGAAAGCCGAGCCACGTTTTTAGTGTTTTAGTGTTTTTAGTGTTTTAGTGTTAGCCGCAATTTAGTGCCGGGTTAGGGACTAGGGCACTACAGGTCACTGAACATCACAACTTACGCACATATTTTCATGACGCTAAATATTCAAGCTGATTTGACATTCATGCGCTGAGAATATATGAAAAAATATATAAACTGTCATTTATTTTCAGGTCAGGTCAATACCAAGGTTATTAGAGACCACCAGGTCACGGTTTTCGATACTTTGGTGTCTATGACTTTTGAACGAAACATGATAGAGTCTTAAATTTGGTATCACAGTGATGAATATGACTCAAGGATTCGAATAGTATGCAACCTGATATTAAAAATTCATTATTTCACATTGACCTAAGGTCAAGGTTATAATATAGCGTTGCACGATTATGCCGTATATCATTTGAATCCTTGCATCAAGTCAAACACACCGATGTCTTTAGATCTCACGGTTCACGAGCTATAAGGGATTTTCTAAATGGGTCTAATGCGATCCCTTTTGGCCTACTGTGAGGTCATTTGTCAACGGATATGGTTCAAACTCGGCTCAAGAGTAGAATACGGCAAGGCACTACCAGCGCTGTTCCAATTTCTTGTTGTATCACTTTCAGCTCCCGAGATCGTCATGGGGGGGTTTGATCGGGCCCCCACGCGGTTGTGTGTACGAAAAGAGGTCAGGTGGTGTCAGGTAAGCCATTAAGTGGTAATTACACATATATTCACAACACATTTCAAATGTATTAACCATAAAAAAATCAAACCTAGGGCACCCTTCACCACCTGGGGCAAAGGGTCTGATCGGACCCCTGTGTTTTTCGTGAATGATTCTGAGCCGATTTGAACGTGACGCGTATCGCTTTGCAGGCCTGTTTGACAACTCATCAATTTGATAACTTATGAAAAAAGTTGACATCAGGTCCGGTCAGGTCAACAAATTACGCCGTTATTTCTAAATCAATGTAAGTCGACTCTGGTGTTCTAAAATGAGGTTGACAAAACCAGGGTGTAACTTGGCTTCTAGCGGTGGTGTGGAATAAATAATCTCGTTAGCTGTTGAGAGCCATTAATCGTACTTCTTGCCCTATCGATGTTTTACTGTGTTTCAGTTTGCTGTGAAAATAATTTTCCAACAATAGCCCAGTAGTTGTTTTGTCTTTGCGTTTCCAGATGTTATGCCTGAGCATGGACACTCACACAAC
Source organism: Lepas anatifera (assembly GCA_034440635.1). Taxonomy (NCBI): domain Eukaryota; kingdom Metazoa; phylum Arthropoda; class Thecostraca; family Lepadidae; genus Lepas; species Lepas anatifera. The sequence continues at coordinate 13,374 of JAOTON010001221.1, read as the reverse complement.
GCTACAATGGAACTTTCCTTGGCCTCCCGGAACTTAGATGTTTACCGATAAAATTTGGTTGAAACTTCACCAGTCCTTTTTCCCAGAATATTAATACGCGCCCCGCTGCTGGCATGCCACGCCCCGCTTGGGGGCGTTTTTCGCCCCCTCCGTATCTCGTTCCCCACGAAAGCTAAAAGAAAATTACGAGAAGAGTTTGAAAGCTCTAACAAGACGTAGAGATTTTATGCGAAGAATTTTTATGTCAGGTCAATGTTAAGGTCAGCATAGGTCAAAGAAGGTTCCATAGGCTTACAACAGAGCAGTGTACGTTTCTCTCTCTAGATTTGCCCCCAAAGGAGCTAGAGAAAATCTTTATGCATCATTGGGTTCCTCTCATTGCGGCAAATCGAAAGATGTATAATATGACCTTGCTAGGTCAAATAGTGAAAATGAGCTGACCTCGAGCTAGATCAACGTCACAAAGTGACCTGGTATGCTCATGTTGCATATCAAGCGACTCCCCGTGATAATTTAAGCACAATTCAAGCAAAACGAGAGCTTTATCTCAATTCAGTGAGAAGTGATTGGCAAAACAATCACTCTATGCTCCCGTGACCTTATATGACCTTTGAGAGGTCAGATGCTCAAAAACTCAACTTAAGGGTTGACCTTAAATAGCTTCTCTTGACCTGACATGACCTTAACTCAAACATTTGGTCAGATGTGTAAAATTGATCAGGGATAAGGTACTGTAAGTTTCGTTGTGCTGCGTCTCTTCGTTTCTTAGCTATCTGGGGAAAACAAGAAGGGGGGGCGAATTTCGCCCCCCCCCAGCGGGGCACGTGTTAAATGAGACCGAAAATAGATTTAAATATGCTATTCTAAATCCTAGTCTAAATCATAGCCATTGTCCAGGTCCAGGAGGTGAGCAAGCTGAAATCAATTTTCTGTGCCGATTAATTTTCAAGGAAAGAGATGTCATTGCCAAATTCAAGACCAATAACGCGTAGAAATGAATCTGCGTTGGTGAAAAAGTGAAATAATATCATCCGTTTGATTTTGAAAAAACTCCTGTGCGAGCCTTCCTGCATTTTTTCTAGCATCGTCATTGATATGAGGATCTTTAAATGCGATTTTAAGATTCATGCTATCGTTTGATGAATCCTAGCAACCCTGGTACTGAGTTTCCACAACTGAACTCAACATATTTGGATTGATATTTTTTACAAGCCATCTCCCTGTTTTGCTGCTTCTGGCATCTCAGAAGGGGGCCAAATGTGAACCCTGTGACACCCAACAACTCCACCTGAGCAGAGGTAGCCCAAACGTCCAGCCGAGGGAAGATTAAGCTGCCGAGAGAAGCTCTAAACAAACCTGAGGTCACAACACCGGATCGGCTTAAGCGCCGATTGGTGGTGCGTCAGCTTCAGAGAGGGCCTATAAGAGCGGGTGGCTGGCGTCCTCCCTGGCCAGACCACCGTTGGCGCGGGCGAGCAGAGGTCGGCACTCAGCTGCCTCCGGCGTCCGGCAGGATGGACTCACCACTCGCTCAGGTTAGGTGCCGCCGGCAGGGAAACACTGCAATGCTGCCGCTTTTCATAATTGACTAATTACATTTGGACATAATTGGTAGTTTAAGTGGAACAGACTGAAAATTCGATGTATCTAGACATTGGCTCATTTCCGCCCCAAATGTGTCCTGGTGCGCGTTGTTGACTGATATGAAATGAAAATGAGGTTGAAAAAAACTTTGGTGTTAATTAATGACAGTTAATAGTTTTTCTCTCAAGCTTAAAGAAATAAGGCAGCATTATTTTCCAAAACATGAACTACACCATAATACACTTGAGGAGCATGGAGCGTGTTATAAGGGAGGCCCTATCCTTTATTGTGAAACAAAAGATGACCATACATTGTTATCCCTATTTCATTGAATATGAGGCTATTTACTGCTTTTCCTAGAAATGTAGAGAAAGGTTTTCGGAAGCAACGGAAATATCAGCTCTATTCAAGGAATTTGTTATAAGTCGTTCGTAAAAATTGGTGTATCAATTTAAAACGATACCTCTAAGATCATGCAAACTAGTTTTTTTCGGAGAGTGAGAGGTTCAGGCATGGATAGGCGTTATTGTATCAGATGTAGGCTACGACAGTCATTGCAGAGTCTTCAGGCCTCTTACGAAGGATTGGTGACTTCTAAATATGTGCTTCCTGAGCTGAACATAAGCACCATCTCATCGTGCTCCAGGTAGATAATTCGCCGATAATTTATTATTACAAATAATAGTAATATCGGTTAGTGTGTAAATCCTGATTTTGCGGATGTGGTCTTGGCTAGAAGAGGTTCTAACTAATATCTTTGGTTCTGTCTTTATGTAGAAGATCAGCAAATCTGGTGCTGCCTTCACCTCCAATGATGGAGGCTGAATTAGCCCCCACCTCTCCCCACTCACTGACAGGTGGTGGGTACCTTGCTGAGTACTGGTGAATGGCTGAGGGCTGTCCATACCTGAACACGCAGGCCAAACGGTCCTGTAGTGCACTGCCTTGGTCAGCCCTCCCACCACTTCAACCACAGATGACAGCCTGAGCAGCACCGGAGGCCCAATAACGATACTATTTTCCTTATCCAATGCTTACGACCAAGCTAAAATTCCTTGATGATGAGTTTTCCATCGCTTCCAAGGAACTAAAAAAATCAAGAAACTGGCCTAATAATACAGCAGAGCACGGAGTACACTAACGCATTACATGCTTTCACAGCCCTTTGCCGTTTCGGCGAACGACAAGCAGTATGGCTGGATGTTTGACCCAAACGCCCGGGTTCCCGACACGGCCCCTCCGGACATGCTCAACCTCATCCCCAAGCACTGGTACAACTTCCCACCGGTCAACCCGCTCTACCACTACCTGATCGGCATGGTCTACCTGGTAATATGTGAGTATTTTCTTGTTACCAGAGTGTGGCTGACTCGCAATTATTCTCATAAGAAGCATGATATTGGGTGTTCGTGCGCCGTTAACTGGCAAAAGTTACCATTGTTGGAGGTCCAATAAAACTTCTCATCATTAGTGCCATACTTGCACACGTTATTCTTCATTAATTAAGCAGCTTTTCTCGCAGTTTTAGGCTTGGGCCAGTACGGATACAAAGAAAGAAGGGGAAGGGGAACAAAGGCGACTCAAGCCCCCCGAAATGACGCAACTTTTCCCACAGCTTTAAGCTTGGGTCAAAGGCCAATACAAGGGGGACTAGGGAGCTTCGAGCCTCTCCCCTCGAAATGTCACATTGCCTAAAGTAAATGCATTGGTGGAGGCTGCTCCAAGGTAATGGCAGGAAAGGCTCAAGCCACCAAGCCCCCCGCACCCGAAATGAATTCCTGTATCCGCCACTGGCTTGGGCCTCCTCAGGACAGGTCACCAGGCAAGGTCAAATGACCTCATCTCCAAAAAATTATTGAAATGACGCCAGTGAAAACAGGTCAACCTATTGATCTGATAATCATATCGCACCATAGACCCATCGACTAGCACAAGTTGTGGTGACGGAATTTTCAATATTGATGATCTAGGGTCATGTACGTTCATGATCTTACCATTAGAAATGCATGGAGTCGACAGCAATGGGCCGAAATGCATGTATTTCTATAGATATGGCCGAAAATACCTTATTATTCTCAAAAACATAATAGACCAATCTCCAGTGTCATGTTGCAGGTTTGGACCTATGGCCTATGAGAGGTCATCTGGGACTGCTCGGCGGGTTTTCATACTTGGATCAATAACTTTGCAGGCCATGGCAAAATAACTTCATTTTGATACCATTACGTTTGGATTATCATTGAAAATCGATTGATTGCCTTGCCTATTGACTGTCTTGACTTAGGCGGTAATCTTGACCTGACCTTAGGTCGACCCATTCTTACATTTTGACCTTATATGGTCAAGCGCAGGTTAAATGCCTAATTGAACGTTCACGAAAATAAATTATTTATGTAACTTTCGAGGAAGAATAAGTAACTAAAACTACCAGTGACGATGGGGCTAAATTCGTCAGATTGAATTATATTTTTATTTTTAGCGCATCGACATCTAGGATCATTTTGCATTCAGCAATGGCTAGATATCTCAGTAAATACTAATTAATCAAACCATGTCCCTGTTTTAACGAAGTGGCTAACGTTATCTTGTTCTTTAAACACGGGCCCCGCTGGGGGGGCAAAATTCACCCCTTCCTGGTTTTTCCGAGATAACACAAAAAGAAAGAAACGCAGAGCAACGAAACTTACAGTATCTTTTTCTTAATTGATTTTGCGCATCTGAAGAATTGTTTTCGGTCAAGTCATATCAAGTCAAGGAGTTATTCAAGGTCAAGCCACTCGACCTCAAAACCTAAAATCGCGAGTTTGAAGCGGTGCCTAAGGAACATCTGTCAACATATCATTTCAAACTTTCACATTATGATAAGGTTATTAGGGTCTACAAATCTGCTATCTCGGAATTTCGATATTGTTAACATAAGGTGGGGTCAATATTTTGGTTACCCTATCATAAGTCTATGGTGAAAAATTAAAACGGCTTCTTTTCAGCAAATACTGGGTAGATAAAGCTGCAAATCCTCACACAGTGTATTCTTACCACAATCATAACGATAAAATTGAGTTTTTGACCATCTGACTTCTTAAAGGTCATGTCAGGTCACAGGAGCATGCAGTGATTGTTTTGCCGATAACTTCTTACTGAATTGAGATAAAGATCTTATTTTGCTTGCATTGTGCTTATATTGTCACGGGGAGTCGATTTTTTATATGCAGCATGTCCATACCAGATCACCCTGTGACACTGACTGGCCTGGCTCGAGGTCAGGTAATTTTCACAATTAGACCTAGCAAGGTCATATTATACATCATTTGATGTGTCACAATGAGAGAAATAAATCCAGTGATGTATAAATATTTCCTCTAGCTTTGCTGAGTAAATATCTAGAGATGGAAACGTGCACTGCCCTGTTGTAAGCATATGGAGCCTTCATTGACCTACGCTGACTTGACCTGACATAAAATGTTTTTCATAATTTCTCTTCGTCTCGTCAAGAGCTTTCGATCGGCTTCCTTAATTTTCCTTTAGCTTTCCTGAAAAATGAGATACGGAGAGGAACGAAATTCGCCCTTCCCCCAGTAGGGTGCGTCATGCCAGGGACCCAGCGGGGCGCGTGTTAAATAGTAAGTTTTCCATTTTTTCGCTCCATCTATGATTAAATGTTATATGTTGATGCATAATGAAGACATGAAACGAAACTAAGATTGAAATGCACTAAATAAAAACCATGCTGTTGATAAATACACACATCGGTGTGGATGAATGCCCTCTACACTGTGTTAATGCTCTTCATATGTATCATTACACCTTGAAACGTATTGTCGCAGTCGTGGTGGCGTTTTCCGGCAACGTCGTGGCTGTCTACCTGTTCATGAAAGACAAGTCACTGCGCACGCCTTCCAACATGCTGGTCATCAACCTGGCCATCTCCGACCTTGTGATCGTCGTCACCAACCACACCACCTTCATCTACTGCGCATTTGCTGGCGGTGCCTGGCAGTTTGGCCCAATGGTAAGACACATTCGCTCCTTCTTCTTCTTCGTCTCCCGTGGTGCCAGCCGATCGCCGATTACCAGGCCTCTCGGAAGAGGCCGGACGCCCGGATGAATCTCACGGCCGCCTCGGGGTCCTCCTGGAGGATGCCTAGGTCTGGGACGGGGCCCAGGTGTCTGGTGCGTGCTGTCTGATATCTGACGCAGTTCACAATGAAATGTGTTGTGACCTCAGCCTCATCGCAGTGGACGCATCTGCCGTCGTGCCCCGGCCTCCTCCACCTTCGGAGGGTGTCCAATAGGCATCTAATGACACAGTGCTGGTGCAGAACCACTTGTTACCTGGGTTTCCTCTCTTCTTCTCCCTCTTCCTCTTGTCTCAGTCGGTGGTCTATCGCTCCAGCCCCCGCCGTAAGACGCTCCTCTCACGAGGCTCCCCGGCCAGTTGGGCCATGAGTGCAGCGCGGCAACAGTGATGAGCAGAATGAACAGCATATCGGTAAAATAGTGAGTCGTGTGGTGAGGGAAAGTAAGACTGTGGTCGTAGGAGTGGGAGTCGTAGAGTAAAACCGTGAAGTGTTGGTGAGGACCTCATTGTCCGTATATCATTCTAAATATTCATTTTCGAAAACAAGAATCATCTGCTGCCGCCCTCCGTGCGAGTCCGATCAGTCCTGCTGTGCTGTCCTCAGGCGTGTATCGTCTGCGGGTACTTGGCTTCCGTCCGAGTCCGATCAGTCCTGCTGCGCTGTCCTCAGGCGTGTATCGTCTGCGGGTACTTGGCTTCCGTCCGAGTCCGATCAGTCCTGCTGCGCTGTCCTCAGGCGTGTATCGTCTGCGGGTACCTGACCTCCATGCGAGTGCGATCTGTCCTGCTGTGCGGTCCTCAGGCGTGTATCGTCTGCGGGTACCTGGCCTCCGTGCGAGTCCGATCTGTCCTGCTGTGCTGTCCTCAGGCGTGTATCGTCTCCGGGTTCCTGACCTCCATGCGAGTCCGATCAGTCCTGCTGTGCTGTCCTCAGGCGTGTATCGTCTGCGGGTACTTTGCCTCCATGCGAGTGCGATCAGTCCTGCTGTGCTGTCCTCAGGCGTGTATCGTCTACGGGTACTTGTCCTCCATGCGAGTCCGATCTGTCCTGCTGTGCTGTCCTCAGGCGTGTATCGTCTGTGGGTTCCTGGCCTCCATGCGAGTCCGATCTGTCCTGCTGTGCTGTCCTCGGGCGTGTATCGTCTTCTGCCGCCCTCCATGCGAGTCCGATCAGTCCTGCTGCGCTGTCCTCAGGCGTGTATCGTCTGCGGGTACCTGGCCTCCGTGCGAGTCCGATCAGTCCTGCTGTGCTGTCCTCAGGCGTGTATCGTCTGTGAATACCTGACCTCCATGGGAGTCCGATCTGTCCTGCTGTGCTGTCCTCAGGCGTGTATCGTCTGTGGGTACCTGACCTCCATGGGAGTCCGATCTGTCCTGCTGTGCTGTCCTCGGGCGAGTATCGTCTTCTGCCGCCCTCCATGGGAGTCCGATCTGTCCTGCTGTGCTGTCCTCAGGCGTGTATCGTCTGTGAATACCTGACCTCCATGGGAGTCCGATCTGTCCTGCTGTGCTGTCCTCAGGCGTGTATCGTCTGCGGGTACCTGACCTCCATGCGAGTGCGATCTGTCCTGCTGTGCTGTCCTCAGGCGTGTATCGTCTGTGGGTACCTGACCTCCATGGGAGTCCGATCTGTCCTGCTGTGCTGTCCTCAGGCGTGTATCGTCTGCGGGTACTTGGCCTCCATGCGAGTGCGATCTGTCCTGCTGTGCTGTCCTCAGGCGTGTATCGTCTGTGGGTTCCTGGCCTCCATGCGAGTCCGATCAGTCCTGCTGTACTGTCCTCAGGCGTGTATCGTCTGCGGGTTCCTGGCCTCCGTGCGAGTGCGATCAGTCCTGCTGTGCTGTCCTCGGGCGTGTATCGTCTGCTGCCGCCCTCCATGCGAGTCCGATCAGTCCTGCTGTACTGTCCTCAGGCGTGTATCGTCTGCGGGTACTTGGCCTCCGTGCGAGTGCGATCAGTCCTGCTGTGCTGTCCTCAGGCGTGTATCGTCTGCGGGTACCTGGCCTCTGTCAGCGGCCTCTGCAGCATCTGCACCATGGTGGCCATCGCTTGGGACCGCTATCGAGTCATCGTGCTCTCCTTCAACGCTGCTCCACTCACAGTGACCAAGGCAGTGTTTATCAACCTCTTCTGCTGGGCCTACACCAGTGCCTTCACGCTGTTGCCCTTCTTTGGGGTGGAGCCTACGTACCAGAGGGCATGCTCGACAACTGTACCTTCGATTACTTCGATCGCAGCACGGCTAATGTCATCTACATCTGGTCATGTGTGGTCGGGTGGTACCTGGTGCCCATAGCGCTATCTGCTACTTCTATTATTACATTGTAAAAGCAGTATTCGAGCATGAAAAGGCGCTGAAGGAACAGGCCAAAAGATGAACGTGGCAACACTGCGAACCAATGCCGACCAGGACAAAACTTCAGCGGAGATAAAGATCGCCAAAGTTGCGCTGACCAACATCTCCATCTGGGTGGCCTGCTGGACCCCGTACGCCGTTGTCGTCTGTATAGGAATCTCCGGAGACCCGCTACTGGTGACGCCGCTGGTTTCCTCTCCCCGGCACTGTTTGCCAAGGCGTGCGCCACCACAACCCCATCGTGTACGCCATCAGTCACCCGCGCTACAGAGCAGCCATGCGTAAACACCTGCCCTGGGTTTGTATCGGGAACGATGACGAGCCCAAATCGACGGCTGCATCGGCCGATTCGGTCGTCTGGGGTCGCCTCCGTGCGAGTGCGATCAGTCCTGCTGTGCTGTCCTCAGGCGTGTATCGTCTGCGGGTACCTGGCCTCTGTCAGCGGCCTCTGCAGCATCTGCACCATGGTGGCCATCGCTTGGGACCGCTATCGAGTCATCGTGCTCTCCTTCAACGCTGCTCCACTCACAGTGACCAAGGCAGTGTTTATCAACCTCTTCTGCTGGGCCTACACCAGTGCCTTCACGCTGTTGCCCTTCTTTGGGGTCGGAGCCTACGTACCAGAGGGCATGCTCGACAACTGTACCTTCGATTACTTCGATCGCAGCACGGCTAATGTCATCTACATCTGGTCATGTGTGGTCGGGTGGTACCTGGTGCCCATAGCGCTAATTTGCTACTTCTATTATTACATTGTAAAAGCAGTATTCGAGCATGAAAAGGCGCTGAAGGAACAGGCCAAAAAGATGAACGTGGCAACACTGCGAACCAATGCCGACCAGGACAAAACTTCAGCAGAGATAAAGATCGCCAAAGTTGCGCTGACCAACATCTCCATCTGGGTGGCATGCTGGACCCCGTACGCCGTTGTCGTCTGTATAGGAATCTCCGGAGACCCGCTTCTGGTGACGCCGCTGGTTTCCTCTCTCCCGGCACTGTTTGCCAAGGCGTGCGCCACCTACAACCCCATCGTGTACGCCATCAGTCACCCGCGCTACAGAGCAGCCATGCGTAAACACCTGCCCTGGGTTTGTATCGGGAACGATGACGAGCCCAAATCGACGGCTGCATCGGCCGAAACGACCTCGCAAGTATCGCAGGCCACGGACAAGGCGTAACAATTCGATTGGGATTCCTACAAGAAATGGATCAGGTAACTATCTGATCTTGATGATTAAAATCCGGGGTGGCCTAGTGGCTTCGTTGCCAGTCTTCGGATCGGATAGCATGGATTAACGTGGGTTCAATTCCCAAGGCGGGAAGCCGCCTTCCGTGTCCGATCTGACCCGGAAGAGAGGATCCTTAAACACCCACGCCAATACTCCCTGTAATTGGGCAAGTGTGTCTGTTGGGAGTGGCCCTAATAAAATAAAAAATAGACCAGTATACACTCCTTTTTCGGGGAGCTTCAAGGGATACCATACAGCAGCCTCACCGGTCAAAATATATGTCGTAAAGCCTTTATCATTGCTATAAAGTCCTTCAAGCAGCGTGCATATTCCCTACATATCGAGCCCTTTTAGCAGTCCGCTCTTTTTCCTGTATCTTTTATGTTCAAATCAAATGTGTGCATGCTTGACATTTGTTTCTGTTTCAGATGCCGACCGCAAATGAACCAGACAAGAGACGACGAACGAAACCATTATATACCCATGTATGTCATCCAACCTCCTCCAGTCAGAAGTGTCACAGTGTTCGGTTGACATTCTGAGGGCTTCAGAGTTTCCCTGGGAGCATTGCTGCTTCACCTTTGGTCTAGAATGCATTAACCCATAGGTCCTCTGCATGTAATCTTATCCAGAAACTGGTTTTCCCACTGTGAATACACCAGAGGCATGCGCAATTACGGCTTTGTTGAACAACCAAGAAACCTAAAGATACTCATAATGTTTAAATCAAGCTTACTATAGGTTTAATAGTGCATACTAAGCATAAGCTGCGGAACAATCCAGTGTTTGACGCGCAGGAAATGTTCATGACTCGCTTTTATCCAACTGAATAAGCTGAGCAAAGCTGGATTGCTCAATAGAAACAAAAAGCTGGGAAGACTGACAGAGAACTCGAAGTAGACGAATCACAAGTACAATTAAATCAGCTATGGCCAAAAGCGTTGCAGCTTTTTCAGCTATTCACATGGCCTTCACACGATGATGAGCACGCGCCTTGTTCTGCACGCAGACGAAACAACCCACCAAATCGAGACCAAAGAGACGCGCCTAGTCCTACCAAGAGTATGAACAAAGGAAGGAGTGACACCCCACTCACGTCAATAGCAAGCAAAGAAAGGAGTGACACACCACTCACGTCAATAGCAAGCAAAGGAAGGAGTGACACGCCACTCACGTCAATAGCAAGCAAAGGAAGGAGTAACACCCCACTGACACCAGTAGCGAGCAAAGGAACAAGTGACCCCCCACTCACGTCAATAGCGAGGAAAGGAAGGAGTGGCACCCCACTCACGTCAATAGAACGCAAATGAACGAGTGAAACCCCACTCACGTCAATAGCAAGCAAAGGAAGGAGTGACACGTCACTCACGTCAATAGCGGGCAAAGGAAGAAGTGACACCCATCTCACCCCAGTAGCGAGCAAAGGAAGGAGTGACACTCCACTCACGCTCAGGCACCCCACACATGCAGAATTTAGTCCTACATATGGACCTGAAGGTTCGAAAAGAAAGGTAAAGTAAATGAGGTATGCCTCGGTCGACATATTTAATACTCATTCACACGAAATTAAGGCAACTTTTAATGCTGAACACATCCAAAGGTCGTAGCATCAGACCGTACCTTAGAAAATAAAAATTCGAATTTTGAAATGCGCACGGTAGTTTCTGGTTATTCATTGTATGTTGATGTCTGGTTCAAAAGATCACCCTGATCTGACCACTTTTCACGCTGACTGTTTGCCCCTACATTTTCCATGCATACACGCTATGGCGTCTTGCGAGCGAACGCGGCGGAACTCAACATACCCTTGATAGTGGTTCAAATGTGGACATGGTCAGACAGTCATCCCAGCTGATCACACTGCGAACTCTGAAATAAGAGCCAGCTCTCCGATCCTATGAAGCTTGCCAGGCTCGGTCTGCTGCCATCCTCAGGCCAGAGAGTGGCGTCATTAACAAAACCTGGGCCAAGGATGGTGGGTTTCCTGTCAGGACAAAACGCGATGTGCTTTTCAGTTTTCATGAGCGCTTGGGCTTCTTCCTCCTCCTCCTCTGAAACGTCATCAGTCTGCAAAAGACACAGCAGCAAGTGATGGATACAGGCAGTCAGCTGCCTGCTAGGACTCTGGAGGTAGTTGTCCGCCTGTGCCGATCTCATTTTTCTGTATTTACGTATTTCATGAGTGGCTTGGAGGTCATTTAAAGGTGTGGCGGCAGGTAGCGACGTTCTCATTAGGAGCTATGCGTGATAGGTCCCACTGCTGATCCAGAGATAGACTTCTGTCGTTGTCTCAATTTCTTTCTTTGGCTCTGCATTGAACCGGCTAATTTGGTTCGATAGAATGTGCATGACAAGGAAGTATATGGCCTTATGCGATGAAGATGTCATTAACAAATTGTTCATGGGTTCGTTTTCGGGAGCCAAGAATGGTCAGCAACGCCATATTCATGCAAAGGGCCGTATAATACCTAGCTAATTTGTCATTTGTCAAAACGAAGCCATGAACGAATCGTTCAGGTTTGCTTTTGACGAAAAGAAAAATGTCACCAACGCCAGATTCATGCAAAGGTCATATACTAACTGACCATGCACCTTCTATCGAGCCAAATTAGCATGTTAAATGCAAAGCAAAAAGAATGAACTTGAGACAATGGCAGAACTATGTAGGATCCGTCACACAAAGTTCTTCATCGGGACGTCGCTATCTACCGTCTTACCTTTAAATAACCTCCAAGTCATTCTAGAAATGCGTCAATCCAGAAACATGAGATCGGCACCGGCAAACAACTATCTCCAGAGTCTGAACAGGCATCTGACTACATGTCTCCATCACTTGCTGTTTTCTATCTTGCAGACGATGACGTTTCAGAGGAGGAGGAGGAAGTAGCCCAAGCGCTCATGAAAACTGAAAGGCTCATCGCGTTTTGTCCTGACGGGAAACCCACCATCCTTGGCCCACGTTTTATTAGTGACGCCACTCTCTGGCCTGAAGATGGCAGCAGACCGAGCCTGGCAAGCTTCATGGGACCGGAGATCTGGCTCTTATTTTAGGGTTCGCAGTGTGATCAGCTGGGATGACTGAGCATGTCCACACTTGAACCACCACCATGACTTTATAGAGCTCAAGCAGTTTGTAACGAGCCTTTCCTGTGTGATAGATCCATCTGAGAATGGTGAAACTCGTCAAGGATTTCATATGAAGCACCAGAACGTAATCTGGTCTCCAGAACACATCGGCCGTCGTGGCTGATCATCGGAAGAAAATCAGGACTAATAGGGACGGGAAGTTTAGCGAGACTGAACCGAAGAAGATGGGCTCATAGCTTCAACAGCATCCTACAGTGTTGACAGAACCTGCGACGATAATTTTGTGAGGGAGCAATATAACGTTAAGATCAAATACCTTCAGTGTTTTCACCAAATAGCGTTTTCAACGAAAATGAAGTTCAAAATGACCAAGATTGCACATAAAGAATTCGATTAAGGTCAACTTTCACAATGTAAATCGAAGCGATTTCCACGAAAATGAAGTTAAAAATGGCAAAGATTGCACATAAAGAATTCGATTAAGGTCAACTTTCACAATGTAAATCGAAGCTAACAGCTAAATGTGTTTTTTAGGCGTTTTGTTCGCCTTATTTTTTTGTCAACAAGCACAGTGAAAATTAAGCACCCATCTTTATTCTAACTATGACGCCCGAGCCACACCGTAGTAAAGGTTAACTAATCTTGTAGGTTAGATACGAAATCTAAATCAGCCAAAAGGCCAGGGGGCCATGAAAGTAGCAAAAGAAACTGTATTACGTATCAAACATTGTGATTCTAGCGTAGTGCTTCCAGCCTCATCATTTCGGAGTTGGCAAAAGTACTTAATGTCCGCCCGCCGTGCCCGCTCGCAAGACGCCATAGGGTGTATGCATGGAAAAAGTAGAGGGAAAAAGCCAGCGTGAAAAGTTGTCAGATCGGGGTGATTTTTTTTTGCGCCAGACATCAATATACGATGAATAACCAGAAACTATCGTGCACATCTCAAAATTCGACGTTTTGTTTTTTTAAGGGACGATCTCTCGTAGCATAGCTAGGATTAGCAAGATTAGAGGAAGGAAGAAAGCGGATTGCTTCCTTCC